>WOGP01002137.1:0-17336 GCA_015342065.1 Leptinotarsa undecemlineata
TTAAAATCACCCGTAACAACTATATTACAGTTATTGTCACACAAATATGTCACTACAATGCTTTCAAAAAAGTCTAGAAATATTGGAATAGATCCATTTGGTGATCGATATAAACTAACCACAATATAACTTACGTTTTTAAACATGAATTTAATCATCATAAGCCAGTACTGCTTTGGTTCACCAAATGACCTATTCCAAACTACATTCACTTGTTTGTCTGCATAAATAATAGCCCCTCCAGTATGTCGGCTATCACTGTTAATTCTATAAATATCATAGTTAAATATTGTTATTTCAGAATCAAATATATCATCAGTAAGATGTGTTTCTGACAAACATACCAGCAGAGGTTTTTTATTTAAAATTAGCGTTGAAATTTCGTCAAAATGATAGGGCAGACTCTGAGCATTCATCGATAAAATGAAACATTGCTTTTTAGTTGCTTCAGTATTTATGTGTCTAAGATACCTAGACCTACCTTCCGAAAATTTTCATCATTATCTTTAACTAGATCTACCACCTGAAAGTTTTGTTCAGTATCATCTTTATAAATTTTTTCCGTCATTGATATATCTTCATTAATTACTACTTTAGTTCTACCTCCTTTTACTTCCTGTGTATTTACAAAATTTAAATTACTAACTTTTCTTGGTTTATTAATTTCTTTTAATATTAATCGAGATATATTATAATTGCTTATTTTTCTTACATTATTTTTTGTTATGTTTAAAAATGTCAGTGAATGCTCTCTGTAATGATCTACCGTATACAAAAATTCTGATACCTTTGAATTAAATTTTAATACATACTTGTCACAATACTTACTCGGACTAGGAGGAGATAAAAATATCAAATTTGTATGAGTGCACAATTTTAACTTTTCATTTATATATTTAAAACTAGGGTATTTTTTGCAAGTAAAATCATTGGTTCCTGCTAATACAACAATAAAATCTTTATAAGTGAAGTTTTTAGATACATTCTCGATGTCTTCTATAACCTTATCGAAATGTGCTCCTTGTTTCCATATAGTCTGAACCATAGTACTTTCTTCACAATGTTTCTTCAATTCTCTGCCTATACCCTTCCCCAATTCATCGCTCAATATTAAAATTTTCCTTATGTTCTTGTCTTTTTTATAGATGTTATCTTCTGTATTCTCTGTTACCTTTTCCTTGTCGGACATTTCTTTGTTACCTTCACCCTGGTTTACTTTCAATTTCTGATATGTAGCAATCTCCAATTTAAGACTTTCGATTTTCCGTTCACTAATCTTATTATCCATTTCCAGTGCCTTTATTGCTCCAACCATTTGCTGATTTATGTTAATACATTCTGTCAAATTGGCATTCACTTTTTCTAATTGTACCTCTTTTTCTTGTAATGCTGTATGAAGTTTATCCTTTAGACATTGTATTTGAGTAATCTCGTTATTTAAATCTTTAATTGTTTCACTTTTACCTTTTAATAACATTGTAAGGCTTTTCTCTTGCTCAAATACTTCATCTTCAAAGCTCTCGATATTTCTTTTCAAGCGTTGTATGTATCTGTCTTTTTCTATAATTTCTTTTGAAATATTTTCGATCTGTGTATAAAGTTCCTCCTTTTCCTCTTTAGAGTTCTTTTCTAATTTTTCATATAAAATATCCTTTTCCATTAGTTCATTTTTAAGTTCTTTTATTTTAATAAGTAGTTTATCATAATCGTCACATTTTTTTATATCTGCGTCTTGACATACTTTAGAACAGTAAATATCGTATCCATTTAAATAAGATACATTTTTTCTCTTCTCGACACAGCTGTTATGATAAAGTCCATGGCAAATTATGCAACGGTAGCTTTTGAACTCCAAGTTTTTACAACATTTAAATGTTTTGAACTCCATCACCCATTCAATCTTCGCTAATGTTAATTAAAACAGGTACGCCACTGGAACTCCATTTTAATTTGGTGTTTGTGTCTTATCACAACAGGTTTTTATTTCCTAGATTGTCTTTAGTGAATTTGTTTAAAAAAGTTTACAAGTATAATCTTTATAATTGTGTTTTGTACATTTACCCCCCCCCACTCCCCAATTTATGACAGTATCGTATAATGGACTCTGCTTTTGCATTATATACCATCATAATGGTTTTTTTGTTCAAAATAGTTCTCAGCTGATAAAATGTACGTATAAGTTTGCGAAGTCTCAGAATGGTATACGATACATGCTCAGACCATCGTAGGTGTTGGTCAAAGATTATACTCAGATATTCATTTTTTAAAATTTTTATATAGTTCGGCATGTACAATGTATGGTCATATGTTTCTTTTTTATTGTTATTTTATCAAACTCTGGTTGATCTCTAATATCAGCACTAAAAGGGATACATTTTGTCTTATCAGTATTTAAGCTTAAAAAGCTACCATCAATGTAATCAAAATATATATGTAACTCTCTTTCGGCTAGTTGATACTCTTTTTTGCAAGAATCTCGAGAAAACATTATCGCTGTGTTATCTGCTTATGAGATTACTGAGCTTTTGTTGTTTCTTTGTACTCCAATATTGTTTGTATCAATTAGGAAGAGAATGGGACCCATCTCCGTTCCTTGCGGTATGTCTATGGTGATAGGAAGGGGTTACTAAAGCAGTTTTTTATTTTTACCCTCTGAGTTCTATCCAGGAGATAATTTTGAAATGAATTAAGAACAGAGCCTCTCATCCCCGAACTTTCCAATCTATGCAGTAATATTTGATGGTCTACGTTGTCAAGCGCCTTGGTCAAGTCTAGAAATATTGTTAGGCACTTATTATCATCATCAAGATTAGCCAAGACGTCTTTCATCAATCTGAATATATCCTGTTCTGAGGAAAAGCCTTCTCGGAAACCACATTGTGAGTTTGATAAAATATTATAGGATTCTAGGAATTGCATGAGGCGAACTTTCAACACTTTCTCGAATATTTTTGCAAAATTATTTATAACTGTAATGAAGATGAATAAACTTCTGAAGAAGCCAGACACTCGTACTGGCTATACGTTAGGATGCATTTCCAAACTACGACGGCCTTCAAACTCGAATTAAGATAGTAACCCTTCTCCACTTTTATGAATGGTGCTAACGTATATTCACTTCTTTTAACAAGCAGCCAAAGAGAATAAAAAATGAATTTTATTTGGGACTATGATTACTGTTTTTACATTATCTACTTCAGGAAAATATATGAGTCCTCATTATTACAATCCCTTACTCTTTAACTTTTTTGGGACCAATCATTAGTGAATTTGGTTGTATCTACATTTTTATCGTTCAGGATTATGCATACAAGTATCTGGATGATTTTTCCAAAATTGGTCAAAGAATGATTGAATTGGGGAAAGCAGAATATGCCAATAAGGGTTTGGTTGGATATGTGATGATATTTCTGAACGTTTATGACAAGATTACATGATTGATTTTGATTAGTAGGTAATGTTTTGATTGATAGATTACTCACTTTTTCCAAAATTCCTGAAAATATGAATTTCGGACTAATTTATAGCAAAAGCCTTCATTACTAGCACCAGCTGGAATATTTTAAAGATATATATTCAAAAAAATATTTTCTGAATTTCAATACTACGTAGATTAAGGTATTACCCAATATCATTTGCCCTTCAGTCACTGAAATAGAAAAAAGAATTGAAATAACAACGTAATTGTTGAACAATTTGTTTACTGTTTCACTATTGGAAACTTCTTATTTCTAAAAATATTGTGGAACGTTATACTGACATGAGTGACTCGCTGAATTAGCAACGTATCACCAGAGCATCACGAGAGCTTAAAAGCTTTGTAGCCGATAAAACTCTCCTTAGTGACTGCCTTGTTATTTTCACTTCACTTCATTTTATCTCGTTGAGTCGGTTAATGGAGGTTTCCTTCGTGCGAAATTTATGATCTCTGGATAATAAAGAGTACTGAGATAAAATACTATCAGAGAAAGCTTTCGTCATTCGATATGGCTCAGTTGGATTTACTTTTCACTTCGCATTCTCTTTCCATCCATACCCATATTGTTGTTGAGAAATGAGATGTTTCCGGTTTCAAACATATGATTTAATTGAAAATATCACATATATTTTTGTGAGATATACATTATAACTGGAGATACAAACTGGAAGAAAAAGCCCTCCTGACACATTTTTTTGTATCGAAATGGAGTAGCAGAAAGTCAAAAACTTTCTTTCAAAAAAATTAGTCACTCCAAAAAATTATAATTCTTCCAATATAAACAATATTTCTTCTGACGGGAATTTATTCAAATCAGTGAATGAATGTCTTTACGATGCCATCGATGACATAAGTAGATCAAACTTATTCAGTGACATAAAAATGGTAATTTATGAATGAATTGTGTGATTTTTTCTTATAATATCAGCCACATTGGCAAAGAAGAGCCTTAAGGCAAGTGTCTTATGGCGAAACATCGATGTCTACCAGTGAGGATGACGGTTTTCCATGTGAGTGAAATTTTGATCTTTCATTTAGTATATTGTGTAGAAATACTGTGAATGATATCTGATATAATGAATGTTTGGAATACAAATTAAGTATATAAATGTGTTTTTTATGTAATTCCGTATTCATATGAAAGTATTTGCTTCGAAAGGATTTTTCTTTCGTTTAATTCAATGCTTGTAGGGCTTCTTCTTCCAGTTTGTGTCTGAAAGTTACTTCTTTGCATGATTTATACATCTATCTATAAAGTTACTTCTTCCAAAACTTTTTGCTTCCTTTCTTTCTTTGGGCGATTCCCACATTTTTTTTTTCTTTCAAGATGGAGTAGAAAAAATTCAAAAACTTTCTTTCCCTAAAATTAGTTACTCCTACTCCACCTAACAATTTAGATCATTATACTAATACTGTCAGACTTTTACGGTCAAAGCGACATTCAAAGAGAAAAAAATTCGGGCTGGTAGACCTAGAACTTGTTGTAACAAGCATTTCGTCTGCATCTGTGGCAGACATCATCAGTGGTACGTCCGTAGACTACGAGGACTAAAGTTATATTTCGAAGTTTCTGCAACTACTGACTAGAGATCTCCGTGTTCACATGAATTTATAACTTCAGAAGGGTGAGAGGGCGATGGTGGTGGAGGTTTCTAATTTGTCCGCTTATGTTGGGAAGTTGCTCTGATTGACGTTGTTGATCGCTATGCATGTTTGTTTTGTTGCGCTGTGAACCCATTTGCCTATAGAGCTTGATCTAGTTGACAAAGTTCTTTTTCAAGAATATTCGACCCACAAATCCTGGTAGTACGATCATAACATGTTTTTGCCTTGAATGGTGGTATGAATTCTTGTTGAGAAACTAATCGGTATGTTTGCGATAAACTATGTGACCTAGTTTTCTGTCAATTTTTCTGTTGATCAGTACATTCTATTTTTTTTTCTTTTCAAGGTAAACTAGAGGCAAGGATGAACTGAGTTGATGTGGCGCAGAATCTGTTCTGAAGCTTGTTCTCTGTAGCTTCAGATAACAAAACGGTCACTACGACTTACCAGCCCGGATTTTGTTCTCTTCAATGATATTAGGTATGTTAACACAATCGTTTTCTCAATATTTTGCAATGATTTTGAAAAAAATGAATTTTTCTGTACCTGTCAATATTAGGGTCTATCTACTCGGTTGATTATAACGACCTAAGGCGTTATGGCGACCATTACAGCAGGAGAAATAGTATTGTTATGAAAATTCGATAGGTATGAATGAATGTATCGAATACATATCGATATGCATATTCTGAATTTGTTCTACTCGTTTTGTGTTTGAAAAGTGTAGAAATTTAAAAAATATTCAGAATGACTTTCGTGAATATAATGTCGTAAAAATTTCACTCCATTTTTATCTATCACTGTTAGCAAAAAATGGTAAACCTGAAGTCCACTCGTTGGAATCACAAATATTTTAGATAAGCTAGTTGGGGATATGTGAGACGAATAAAAAAAATATCAGTTCTTGGATTTTTATGATTTCATGCTTGATATTATGACTCACTCCGTTAGTAAATGAATACAGTTGTATAATATGTAAGTACTTGCATTCATTATATCAAATTGGAACATTGAGTGAGTGAGTTTTTCAAACATCATATCTTCATTGCTTGACAATGCCAGTCAGCGAGTATTTCATATTTGTATATGTGATTGATGAAAGATGTATGAGCGTAATTCCAAATTTGGAAGTGCAACAGTAAATATTGGAATGATTTGACTATTATTTCAATTCTTTTGTTTGTGCTCTAGTTGTAACACTAATTGCAAAAATGAATTCCCCTCAGATGCTGAGGAGTAGCAGAGTAGAAGTATAAAAATTTAAGATTGATAATGCATTTTTTCACAAGCTTCACACTTTCAACTCATCATCCATAGACTGGTAAACTATTCACACTCTTGGCTTTAAAAGTTGGTCAAATTGAACTATTCAATTTTAGTACTGCCTTGAGTTGAAACTGTACTGCCGTCCATTGACTATTAACTCTCTCGTTTCCGAAGGGGTGCCTGGACTCAAGCTAGCAGTAGTGGTTGTAGAAATGGTTTCTTTCAACTCTAAACGACGGAGATCTCCTATCTCCTTCTCACTGATGTCTTCCTCCAGAATTTTTTCAAGGTAGACATCACCGTTGATGACATTAGAAGGTGGAATTTTCGTATGAGGTGAATGAGTGGGAGTTATTTCAGAAATACCTCTGGTTTTCTCTTCTCTCTGCCTCTCCAAGTGTCTTTTATGATTCTTCGTTGTTAAACAGCCGGTTTCTACATCTCGCTCCAGTCTGTGGCCGCTTCGTGAACGAGTGAGTTGCCTAGCAACGTAATCCTGCAGCTCATCCTCCTCTCTCTTGCTCACAACTTTATTCAAAACAATGAGGAATACACCAATGGAGCTTACAAAAATTCCAGTTACTACAAGCTCGTTCCAGTATCCTCCACCTCTCCAAGTAACCAGGTCATCTGGTAATAGACCAGAGCCAATCAAGAAGAGCCCCAGGACGACAAAGCATACTCCTAGGTGAAGTATTCCAATGGACGTGGCTAGAACGTGATCCTTTGGAGGTTGGAAACTGCTTCTTCTGGGGGCATGCTCCATGCTGTCCATACTATTCGTTCTGGTACTGTATCTTCTCTCGGCGGCCCTTTTCTTTGCTTGTTCCCTGAGTCGCCTCTGGCGTTTAATAGCCAGGGCTGAATGAAGACCGGCTGACCCGTGCATCTGGAAGCCACAGGGAATATCAGTTTTTTTTGTCTCCGTAGAGATAAAACTTGCATGCACTTCACAAACAACACGGCACTGCCACAAGCACTGCACTGAACACAAGCACTGTCAAAAATAAGGTCCCAATGTTTTTGGTTGTCGCTCAGGACGACTATTAATATGAAAAATTAGGTGTCGTTAACTTCTATTATCGCTCCTGGAGAATGTGAGTGGTCAAGTTAACTCAAAAATATACATTACAAAAATATACACACAATATCGAATTCCAGGTAATTACAGAAACTTGGGAAAAAAGTTCAATCAGTGATCTTTTTTCCCATAATTTTGTTAAACAGCACCGATGTTCATGAATATTTGGATTCAGGTACCCTCTACTTGAAAGTTGACCTCGTATCGGAGATTGCTTCCACCATGTAAGTGGATACCACCCCTTTTTGGAGAAAAATATTTTTCATTCTAAAAATTAATCCCGATATGTAAAGATAGACTAATTCCAACATTCTAACATTTGTTATGTAAAGTTTCAAAGTCAATACTCTACGACACAAAAAGTTTGTATTTCATCGAAATAATCATTCTGATTGAAAATGTAGCTTATAAAAAAGTATAATGAATGGTGAGTTTATAATGCACACATTACAAATGAATCTGTAGTATTGAGTTTGATCAGTTTGATTCGTTTGAAGAACTCAGTCTTAAAAAAGTTGAAAATTGAGGTAGAAAGAAAATTCTTGTAATTTTGTAACTTAAAAATCATCAATGACACACACAATATAGGCATCAGATTGTTTTTGAGATATATGAAATGGTGATGATCATTTTCATTTGGGGTGGTGTACTTAGAAAGATATTTCCACATATATCTGTTGCCAAAAAGATAGTGACCAACATTATTTACGTCACAACTAGCTTAGTTTTGATGCTAGAGACTTTTTTATGGAATTCAAATTGAGGTTTTTCGGGTACTTCGGAAAACGTTACATCAGGAAAATACATTAATTTTCCATTATTTCATGTTTTCGATCATGACATTTGACGAAGAACTAACCTTCAATAAGTTATTTTTTACTGAATCTACAGACACTATAAACCACAAATTCTTTTTATTTTTATCACACGTATTTTCACCAACGATAATATTTTTTGATAAAATATTTTCTTTTTTGAGTTATTTGCGAAAAACATCTGTTAACTTAGTTTTATTGACGAAAAAATGTATAATTTCACTCGGAAATGGGTTGAAAAGTATTTACTTGCAGAAAAGGAGTGGTATGCATCTTCAAACTTAAAGCAAACCTTGGTACAGGATCAACTATGAAGTGAAGGGTAAGTTGAAACTGAAAGCAAATTTGGCATAAATATACATTAACTATATATTTCAATGATTTGGCTTTATGTGAATGATAAAAGTTGTAGATTATTGTATAGATTAGCTAGGTTGTGACATTTATATATTCATTGTGGAATTCATGAAATTCATGAAAACTATGATGCTATTAGAAGTAAAAAGTACTTGAATCTGACACTGAAGAAATGTACTCACGATGAAAACTCGAGTGGCACTCGAAGTAAAATAGTGCTCAACAAAGAAAAAGATGCAGCAAATGTTCATTCGGCAAAAAAGATAGGTATGTTATGAAAGAATCTATGCAATCATAGCGAATGATTTTTCATTTCCATTACAAAAACCCTTCACTGTTCAAATTTAGACAGCTATACCAAAAACCAGTTTTATCAAAATCTTTTGTAGATTTGGACAGATCAATTACAGTTTGTAATCCAAGAATAAAATTTTTGACCAAACTTTGAATTGAAAATATAATGAATCTATATTCTCAAGAGAATACTATTTTTAGTGAGACCTAAAGAACATTATTATTTTTTTTAGACAAAACACAAGCACTACAGGATAATCCTTAAGGCGCTCCTAGAGCGGTGCCTGCGCGAAAGTCGCGATTCACATTGGATTTGAATCGCTGGAGAATAAATCCATTGGGTTCTCAAACAGTGAAGTTTGAGGTGTACTGGGTTGAACCTCAAAACGTCGGGTATTTCTGATGTTAGAATCAAAAGTGCTTTCTTCGATGTTCCAGACTATCAAGGTTGCTAGTGATGTTCGCGTCTCAAATCAGGAGTATGGATCTTTTCTGGATGGATTTCAGTAGCTTCACGGCGTGTTCAAAGTTGAGCTCCATTTATGAGACCAATACTCCAAAGAAGGTCTGATCCAAGCTTTATGAAGCATCAAAAGTTGCTGAGGTGTCTACAGTCTCTGGTTCGGAACAGTGTTCTAATATTTTAAGAAGCAGCCTTTGCAATTCAAACGACATGAATGTGTCAAGACATATTGGTGTCTATTTCAACCTGCAACAAACTTATCAAAACAGAAAGCGGAATTGTCTGTCTTGACATTATTATATCCAGTTCGGAGACATTTATCCTCTTGGATAAAACCGATGCGTAGGTTTTTGGTATCGATCATTTGAAATGAAAAAAAAATCACCAAACATTTCTCTTAAGGGCACCTGCTAGCTAGGCGTCTGAGACCCTAATACACTTGCTGTCAGCATGTCCAGCATATACGGTATCAGCCTATATCCATCGACACAAAGTGGTTCTTAAAGTGTTTAACGGCACTTTTACGGTATTGGTGAGGCACCGGTATTCTCCTACGCTCCGGTGGATATTGAATCCGTTGTAGGGAATGAGAAATACCGAATTCATTGGAACTATTCGTTCTCCACCCTCAAGCTCATACAAGTTAATGAGCCTAATGTAGTTCTTTTCGATCACAGCTGGTCAACAAAAGGTATCAAGTGTTTTCGTGTGAGATTCTCAATACTTCATGATATCGTTGCCAATTTCTTCTCCTCATCCACCAAGTTTTGTTTATTTCTCGTGTTTCTCACTTCACCTTCCCTCTAATCTTTGTATGAAAACTTTTGTGCCTGAAAGTTACTTCACATTTTATCTGTCATCAAAATATACTCTTTTCAATCCTAACCAGAAATCTGAGGCTGCGAATAAATCAAATAAGTGAATGAATATCTTCATGTAATTTAATCGATGAAATGAGTTGATTCAACTCATTTATGACATAAAGTCGTGATTTTATGAACGAATTGATTCATTCATTTCGTAATGTTATTAAAATTGGTCTTGAATAGGTAATGAAGCATGTGTCTAATTCCGAAACATCGATGGCCTCCATTGAGGATGACAGTGTACCATGTAGGTGACAGTTTACCTCTCTCATATACTTTATTGTGTAGCAATCTGATTGAATTCCATAACAAATGTTTGGAGTAAAATCTGAACAGTAAAAAGTATTTTTTTTGTATAATACAATATTCGTATGAAAGTAGTTGTTTCGAGAGTGCTTTGTCTCTTAGTGATTGTCTGAAAGTTACTTCTTTGTGTGATCTACACATTTTCGTGAAGCGTTCGATTTGGAATTGATTGCTTTCTTTCTCTCTCTCTGAAAGATCCCCAAATTTTTCTGAATGGAGACCAAAAAGTAGAAAGCCAAAACCCCTCTTTCCCAAATATTTAATTTTTCAAATCAACTTCAACTTGTTACCTATTTTGTCCAACCAAATGAAAACAATCATTATTATTTCCATACTTGCTATAAGTATTGAATATATTTCCAAAGGAAGTGGGTAATGTGTGCCTTTCATGCCTTTTTGGAAAAGGCATGAATGTTTGGATACAAAAGAATGTGGAAATCTTTCGAAGATGGAAAGGATGTAATCAATTTAAAAAAAAGTAACTATATACATACATGTGTAGATCATGAAAAAAAAATTACTTTCAGACACAAACTGGAAAAAAAGGTTCATCTGAAACAGTTACTTTCATATACACATTGAATTACAGGAAGAAAAAAAATTCATGCGGAACAAATACTTTTATATGAACATTTCTTCATTCAGTTTGTAGTCAAAACATTCGTTGTGGAATTGAATCAGATATCATTCACAGGATTCCTACACAACATACTGAATGAAAGGTAAAAATTTCACTTACACGGTAGATATCGATGTTTTACCATAAGACACTTGCCTTAGGGCTCTTCCCTACCAATCTGGATAACATTATGAGAAAAAACACACATTCCATTCATAAATCATGAATTCATTTCACGAAATGAATTTGATCTATTCATGTCGTCGATTACATTCTAATAACATTCATTCGCTCATTTGATTAAATCCTAACCAAAGGAATCTTGTTTAAATTGAAAGGGTTATATTTTTAGGGGCCATTAATTTTTGCTGAAGAAAGTTTTTGGCTTTCTACCACTCCATGTTGATATGAAAAAATGTGGAAATTGTCCAAATGAAGGAAGGAAGTAATCAATTTTGAAAGAAGTAACTCTATACATATATGTGTAGACCATGCAAGAAGTAACTTTTAGGCACATCTATGTATAGATTTACTTCTTTTGAAATTAATTACTTCCTTTCTTTGAAAGGTATATACATTTTTTGTATCAAGATGGAGTAGTAGAAAGCCAAAAATGTTTTTTCTCAAAAATGAATCACTCCTGAAAATATAATCCCTTTCAATTTAAACAAGATTCCTTTGGCTAGGCGAATGAATGTCATTACGTTATCATGGACGACATTAATAGATCAAATTCATTCCGTGACATAAAGTCGTAATTTATGAATGAATTGTGTGTTTTTTCTTATAATTCTATCCAGACTGGTACCAAAAGCAAACGTCTTACGGCGAAACATCGATGTCTACAAGTGAAGACGATAGTGAAAGTGAAATTTTTTGCCTTTCATTTAATATATTGCCTAGGGATCCTGTAAATGATATCTGATTCCATTTTATAACGAATGTTTCAAATAGTAATTGGGTAGAAAAACGTGTTTTTGTATAATTCAGTGTTCATATAAAAATATTTGTTTCGAAATAATTTTTCTTTAGTGCTATTCAATTTTTATATGAAAGTAGCTGTTTCAGGTGGCATTTTTCTTCCAGTTTGTGTCTGAAAGTTACGTCTTGGCATAATCAACACATCTATGTACAGAGTTACTTCTTTTTGAAATTGATTACTTCCTTTCTTTCTTTGAAAGATTTCCAAATTTTTTTGTTTCAAGATAGAATAGTAGGAAGCCAAAAACTTCCTTTACTAAAAATTATTCACCCAAAAGAACCCTTTCACTATTCACAGGTTGCCTTGAAAATTGGTAGTTATTTTTGGAACAATAACAGGCATCGGTCACCAATGTAACGTTAATGGGTGCATACTGTATATTCCTAATAATTATAACAGACAGTATTGGCAAATTAATGAATCCATATATTTGTAATAAAATAACAAACATATTGGCAAAGTATGTTGACGGGTTTGTTGATTTATCAATAGATTATGTAAACGTCCAGGAATCGACCAAATTTGTTAAAATTTTCCATGAAAAATAAAAAATGAATTCATTTGTGAACATTGCAAAAATTATTACTTTGGACGATAATAATCAGAACTGAGTTCTACTAATTTATCAGTCGAAGTAGTAAAAACTCATAGATGAGTCACATCGTTGTGGATTGAGCTCTTTTATAGTGTCTTACTATTATCATCCAAGTATTCCACTTTCCATAAGTTGATCTGTCAATTTATATTTGAAGACATAACTTTGTGCTCCAATTTTTGAGACTACTGTTATCAAAATCATTCAATCTGAAAATTGTCCATTGTAGTTGCACTCCAAGAGTTATAGTCAATGATATACAAACCTTGAACTGAAAACACTCAATTTTATTCTTATTCAATATTTAAGTCTCATGATCAATTACATCTACAGTTTTTTCTTAAAAAAATATTAAATATAGCAACTTATATATCACTTTCATAAGTTTACATATCAAATGGGACATTACTTTTGCGACTACACAACAAATAAAAGAAGCAAGCACTAACCTACGAATACCTAAGTAATGAAATATTGTTCACTTCGTGCGAAAAAGCAATAAAACTGTTTATACAACTGGAAGGTTATATCAGGTTTTGTGATGAACAGTATTCTCATAGTCTTAGAAAGGCAATAATTATATCGCGATTTCGTATTGAAAATAATTGTATAATACAAAATGACTCCTCTTCGAAGTTGTCATGATATGAAGTTAGAATATGTTATTATTAACTCATCTAGTTCAAAAACGGAACAAGAATCAGGATACACCCAAAACCATCATGACAGAATATTCAAGGGTTATATCCCAAGTGAATCGGTTGAAATGTGTGCAAATCCATATATTTCAGAATTTTTATAGGGGAATGCATCCAGATGATTTCATCTCAAATTAACTATGCAGAATATTCAATTCATTAAATATCAAAATAGCATTCAAAACCATTTCACACATAAATAAATTATTTTCAAAACTGAAAGATAAAACTCAATCAAATTTTCAATCTCATTTAGTTTATTCCATACCATGTTTCAATTGTAGTAGTGAATATATTGGTCAAATGTCAAGACTACTTAAAGATAGAATCACTTCACACAAACGTGATCTTAGCAATCACGTTTTTAAAGAAGGTCACAACATGGCTCTGTAGCACTTCTAGATCTTTTGGGAAGTCCAAAAGACAAAGTCGAGAATTCGGAAAAGTCTGGAATTTACGAAATTGAATGTAAGGACTGCGATGCAAAATATTTTGGACAGGCAAAAAGGTCTATTAGAGTAAGATATAAGGAACACATAGCACACTTAAAATATGGAAGACCTGAAAAATCAGCAGTCGTCCATTATATTTTCAAACACATTGTTGAAAATTGTTTTATATATAGCTATATCATTCAAATATTACATAAGGACATATTGTAAAATAATAGATGAGGCAAATTGTAAAATTTATTTAAGAGTGGTATACCTGTATGTGTGGTTTACCTGAATGGTTTACCTGTATGGTATACCTGCTTAGGAATGTTTTCCAGTTTAATCTTCCTCTTGAAAATGATAAATGATCACTTGGTGATCAAAACTCGTGTCGGGGTGTTAAAAATAAAGATTTGGTGTTGAGAAAAACTTCAGTAATATTCATTACTACACCAAAGGTTCCAAACAGTGTATCATAAGCGGAGCTTTTGGAATGAAATATGAATTTTCAACGTCATTTATCTCAATGATGAAGAGATTAGGAAAACAAAATTGTGGGTTCTCACTTATTCGAGGGTACTTCATGAATTCGATTAACAATTTTAATATTCCTTTTTAGAATAATGCTTTCTCCGACGGTTGTAAATAATTTCAACTTTTTGTTAGGTTATGAATAAAATTTATGTTTCGTAATAATGTTACATATAATTTCAATTGCCTTATAGAAAATCAGATAGTCTTCTCCCTTCAACTCACAATTCTGTACAGAATACAGAAGACAATTCTGTATCTGTAGAGTAGTGAGAGTGAGTGTAGGCCCACAGCACTTATGCCACATGTGAACGATTGCACATCCTCCCGAGGAGTTATCCTCCTAGGTGATCTTCCATCCGGTCCTTTCTAGAAAGGTGGATAGGTCACTGGGAGACATCTTCTTTATATCGGCAGGTGAAGGTCAAGACACACACACACACTCTCTTATTGACAATAACTCCGGGAATTTGCATAGGACATGCCTGATAGTTTCATTCCTGTTCACACATCCTGCATAGTTTTGTGTCCTTTAGCCCCATCATGTGGAGGTGTTTCCTTAGTTGACAGTGTCCAGTCAGAAATCGTAATGTTAAGCGTAGATTTTTCCTAGTCATCGCCAGACATTTTTCCAGCGCCAGCTTACCAGAGTCGCCCAGGGTGATCCTGGCAAAATTGCATCCTTTGATTCAATTCCATCTCTTTAGGGATTGAGCATGGGTGTGACGTTTGACTAGTTCCGCAATTGATGAAGTCATCAGGCCGTAGGTACCACTGGGTCCTAAAATTCTAAGTCCAGCCGCTTACTTGGGGAAAGAGTCGGCAATGCAATCACCTCTACTCCTGTCGTGATCTTTAATCCTCCTCCGGATAATGTTGTTATCTCAGGCTTATGTTAGGCTTTGACTAAATCTTGGTGGCACTCTAGTAATAGCCTTGAGGTAACACGTTGTCTGTTGGAGGCTGATTTCTTTCCTAGTTATTTTTTTGTGGCGACTGAGATACCAGCCAGTTCTGTTTGAACCGCGCTGGTATTTTTTCCTTTCCCCAGTTAATCCTTAGGCTTAGTGATCTGGAGTACACACCACATCCTGAGCCTTCTTTTCGTTTTGCTTTGCAAACAATTATTTGAGAAAATTTCTCAAATATCCACAAGAAGGTCTTTCGAAAAAATAGAATAACAAATAAAAAATTAATGTACACATTTTGAGTTAGAAAACATAATATTCCAGGTTATCATGAAATTTTTGGAGAGGAATTCAGAATTTTCATAGACTTTTTTGGGAAATGTCAACCTTTCGGAATATACAAAAATGGATTCGAATGGAGAAATTTTAACAGATGTGGAAGTGGCAACCTTCTAGTTCACCTCGACAAATTACTGCGTAAATTCATTCCAATAGCTTGCATAAATGTGGTTGTGTTGAGACACATTGATATAAAATTCAAGATTCAAAAAATTAATCGACACATCAATTGAAATAATGTATCTCGACATAATCATATGGGCTCTACGACACGACATCGTAGAAATTTCTACCAGGCGGTAGAGTAACCATTGAGTATCATATATCACGGTCATAATACTTCATCTCCTCAAGACTTGGTTGCCGAAACGCGCGAAGCGAAAGATGTTGCTATTATGGTGTTTGGGAGCGGTGTTTGTTTTGGATTTTTTTTTCACCAGAGAATCCAGCTCTAATTTTCATTTGTTAATGTGTCGAAATTTTTGTACTCGG
Source organism: Leptinotarsa undecemlineata (assembly GCA_015342065.1). Taxonomy (NCBI): domain Eukaryota; kingdom Metazoa; phylum Arthropoda; class Insecta; order Coleoptera; family Chrysomelidae; genus Leptinotarsa; species Leptinotarsa undecemlineata. The sequence goes on from WOGP01002137.1 coordinate 16,130, forward strand.
TTAAAATATTTGTTGTCAGACAATGAACATGAAAATTATTGACTTCTTCCAATAGGTTGTTGAAGTGAAATATAAGGATTGGAAAAAATATGGATCCCTGAGGAACACCAGAAATGCCCTTTGCTAACAAACACCAGATCTGCAAAATTATTTCCAATGAGCGTCTCATCAACCAAGTTGGGTTCTTCAGAAGACATAAATGGAATGGTATATATTGGTTGAGAATTTTACTATTATTTTTCATATATCCCTTCTGTGCCACTATCGCCGCAATTTAAAGGTACTAAACAATATCCCCGAATGAAAAAAAACTCGAATTCTCGCACTAGTTGATACACCACCTGATGAGAAGAAACCATTTCAGTTCTGTTTTATTAGTATTTGTCTGAGTATAAGAAATATCGAAACAATTGGTTTTAATGAAATTGAACCACTTTCTAATAATGATCATTTTCACTTCGAAACTTTCAATATTCTTCTCTGGTGTTCAGAACAGTTAAACGCCAAATGTAGCTACTCATGAGAATCAAAGACTTTCTAAAGAGTGAATATTCTTTTCACGCGATCATGTAACATAAACTGTGATAAAGTATTCATAAGAACTTGAAGTTACTGAAAAACATATTACATTTTTAATTTTCCTTCATCTGACAGATTCGAATTTCAAAATACGGATACCTCTGAATTATTCATTGCTTCTGTTTGACAAATAAGCAGAGTATGGTAGCTTTCGTCTTCCGATTATATTTGTGTTTCATTTTGTTGACTGAATTATTCATGAAAAAATTGGAATGGAGTGAAATATGTCAAAACTATGTTCCGTCCTTTCCAGTGGTGTGCAGGTTTTTATGCCGTCTACAACTGCAATAGATATTATCGAAGGAGATGAGGTGGCGTTCGGAGTGGTCCAGCTATTCTTAACGCAAAAATTAAGTGTTGCTTGGTTATCTTGTGTATGTCGAGTTATGAATAATGAAATCCCTGTCTCTTTAGTCTAACTGGGTTTTGCGTCTGTTAGATTTTCAGGTTGTCGACTAAAGAGACAGGTCTTTGTCGACATCTTTGTGTTTTGTGATTATATTTATAGAAGATTCCCATTCTTCTTTCTGTCTTCCTTTTTTGTCCTTTTGACGTCGGTTCTTTCAGCTTCTCTTTTACTTTTTTCCGGCAAGCATGGCTTGCAGGATCGGAAATTTCATTAAAATTT
>WOGP01002138.1:0-17331 GCA_015342065.1 Leptinotarsa undecemlineata
AAAATACAGAGATATGTAACTAAAAAGCAGCTCCTTACATTTTTAAATATTTTTATTGGAAAAATGTTGATTATTGAACTGAAAAGTGCCAAAGAAGGAAGAATAAGGTGTGAAGGTGACTTAGTGAATAAATGTTTGTGTTTTCAAATGGTTTATTTTGTGAAAAAGGGGGCTGAAAAGTCTCCCTTTTCTAAACTTTGAAGGGCCGTAACTTTGTAAATAAGGGAGAGCGCCGTTTTTTTCATTCGGATTCGTTATCTATGCATCAAAATACGTAAGTACAGTCAAACATTTTTTCAAAATCGCTGGGTGTCCTCAAAACGAAAATTTACCGCATATTTATACGACCAGGCATATTAATTACTTCAACTACTTCATTCACAGCTCATACTCAATTTCAATTTATCATGATTTTATAGTTAGCTATGTATGCACCCATAATTTAATTTACAAGTTATAATTTATATCTTATTTTATTTCATGTTACTTTAACAATTTACATCTTGCCAGATAATTTGTTAGTATATGTATATATATGTTTTTTTTCAAATAAAAGTCTTAAGAAACATAGAAAGTTTAAATTCTCACTTTTCATGGTGATTTCCTACCACATAGTGACGGCCACATCCATGAATTTATTGAAAAAATCCTGTATATTTGTATTGAGTGAAAAGTGTATCAGCAGATTTTTTTAAAACTCATTTCAGGATCCAAAAGACACACCTCCACCGACCAGAGTCGAAACTAGAGAAGAAAGACTAGAGAGGAGGCGTCGAGAAAGAGCTGAACAAGTAGCTTATAAATTAGAACAAGAAATCGCTATATGGGACCCTGCCTCAGCAGCAAATATTACAGTTGACCCATTTAAAACTTTGTTTATTGCCAGAATTGTGAGTATTATATTCTCATTTATTGTAACATTTGTGCTGAAAATGTTTTTTTTACAGAATTATGATTCCTCAGAGTCGAAGCTACGAAGAGAATTTGAAGTTTATGGACCGATTAAAAAGGTAAGGGTTGATGCAATCTTGTTATATATGGTTTCCCTTTAAAAACAGGTATTACCTTCTTACTTGTGCTTTGACAGAACTGCTAACATTTTTTTTACAATAAAATGCTGCAAATGTATAGTGTTTGATTATTTGGTTTTTATACCGTATTCTAAAAACACTTCAATGTGAGATTTTCAACATGACAGTTTACCAAACCACGTCACTTGTTTTACTGTATAATATCATCTTCAGGCGTCACGATTGTGATGCTTTCTATACTTTTTTAACCATACAAGTATTTTATTTAGGAAATATTCAAAAGTTATATTCCTTGAATCAATTTTAGTTTGTCAAAATGTATAGATCCATTATGTTTGAATTTTTGATAAGCAAATAGTTGAGGTATTTTATCTTGAATTATTATCCATGAAAGAGTTTGCTCAACATTTTTAAAATCATGGTGATTGCACTAATTTAAATAGATTAAGCTTAGTGTATGAGAGAAATAAATTGAGGTTTTTTCTTGAAAGTCACAAAATTTTGGGTCATTATGGAAATTTTAGAATTTGATCTCTGAAGAGTATCTATAGTAGACCAATAACTTGAAAATCATCAACATTTTTGTCATGATAACTCGACCCTGTAGTAATTGGCTGTGGCTGTTTTTTTTATCGAAGTTTTTTATTTTGGTTTGAAATGTTATACTTAGTTGAAAGCCCATATGAGAAATTTAAATTTTGTTTGTGAATGCATTTTCAATTATCACATTAGATGTGTTATCTATTGTGTCATGGTTAAATGCAAGATAATTTTTATGAACATCCAATGAAATTGATTTCTTGTTGATCTTTTTCTATTTCACCTCATGAACATTTTTTTCATCCTTAGGATGAGTAGTTTGAAACGTTTATTATACTTAGGTTTTATTTTTCAGATCGTGCTGATTCACAACAGTGTCAACGGGAAACCAAGAGGGTATGCTTTTATAGAATATGAACACGAAAGAGACATGCATTGTGAGTATTTCCACTGTTGGTTTGTTTTTCAATTATACCACTTTCAGACAGTCAATGTGTCATGAATATATTTGTCATTTAGAACTTTTTGGCAATTCACATTCTGTGTGTGGTTAGTCTTTGATGGTTTTATTACATTTTTTTCATATTTTAGAATTCCTCGACTTCATAAACCAATCGAATATCGTAAAAATGGAAATGTCTCACTTAAAAAACCTCTGAAATTTAAAAAAAATCATTTTTCTTAATGAAAATATATAATCTCTTGTGATAATCCACACTTTACCAATATTTCTTATCGGATACTACATTTTGTTGATTTACGGGTTTTGCCATGGCCTTCTTTGTTTACAATCACCAAACATCAGTTGATATGTCAAGAAGAGTACTTAGACCACGTCACTGAAGATGACTGACGCAGTTACAGTTGAAAAGTTTTAAGTTTGTAACCAATGAAGACCACTGCAAAACATGGAAACCAACCAAAGCATTGCCTTCAAAGAATTTATTGAATGCAAAGTTATATTGAAGATAATAAAAGTTTGGCACTGAAATTACTGTATTGATCTTAATATTTTTACATTTTGGAGATCAAAATTTTTCTCACTTCAGAATGGAAAAAAATCAAATGTAATTTGTTTTTTTCCTTCAATACATTTCATTTCTGAACTTTCTCAACATATGTTTATTTTTGTTTGGATGGATGTTACCTTTTTTGTTCAATGTTTAAAGTTGAGTCAATAGGTTTATAAAAAACTGTTTACCTCTTCAAAAAATGATTGTGGAAAATTTCAGCTTCATATTCCAGCATCTTACACTGTCTAATTAAAGTCCTCAAGTTGATTTGGTGAATTCCCATATTTGATATTGTGGGTTTTTAATGGCTTAAATATTAGAAACTGACTGTAAAGTGTCTTGAGTTGTTGAATATTGTTGAATAGTGGGTTCAACAGAAAATTCTTGTATAAGTGTTTTCTTTTGTCTCCATAATATCTGAAACAAAATTTCTATCTGACTTTTGTCAACAAGTATTTATCGTAAGGATCTTCTTCATAAAGTTCTATAACTATTGTCATCATTTATAAATATCAATCACTGAATCATACACATTGTGGAAGATGTAAACTTTTTTATTTCACTTTACAAAGTGGTATATTGAATTGAATTCCTAGTTTTATGTAGCCAGCAACTCCTCAACTTGCACACTTTAAAATTTTCAAACTAAAATTAATTTTTTCTATTTTTTTACACAGTCGAGCTGCAGGCAACTAAGTTGTGCCGATTTGTCCCAAACTTCCGCTTTTTGCTGGCTATATAGGTTTGTATGTGTGGTAAGAACCCTGCATACAAATAAATTGAAATTGTTTGGCGGGGTTGAAATTATAATTACAAACTATAGCTCGTTTTTTTTTTCAAAATTTCAATCATATTCGGTTCTTTAGGCAGTTCAAATTTAGTATCTGATTTGATCAGTTTTAGTTTTTAATTTAATTTTAATTGGGTTAGCGCTCCGTAAGTAGTTGCGCACCAGGTAAATCTAATGATAAAATGGATCCACACACCAGTTCGTGAAGAATATCAATTCAATTCACAACTTTTTCGTTAAGATGTTGTTTTCTCTTACGTAAGTAACTGGGTAGGTATATTTGATTTATACCTATATTTTGAAACCGCAACGTGAGCAGTACAATTGAACTGTACTTTTCAAAACCTCATCTTTAATAATTTTTCCAGCTCGTACATTCTTTTCACTCATGGAAAGTACAGTGAATTGTCGTTATTTTTTTTTTCTAGGTAATAATTCAATATGTGTAAATAAACTTTCCACGTTGTCTGCCCAACATTTGAAGTTTGTGTTAAATAAGTGAATATCAAGTACAAGGTTTCAAACTTCTTGGAAAGTTATCGATAAAAATTGCTGATACACTGTCATGTATAAATATATTACAGCTGCTTACAAACATGCTGATGGCAAGAAAATAGATGGCAGGCGTGTTTTAGTAGATGTGGAACGGGCAAGAACAGTGAAAGGATGGCTTCCACGAAGATTAGGTGAGTTGTTTATGTGAAAAACCTTTATCTTTATCAATTCATTCATATTATTCATAAGTGGAAAGTGAAAGTCGTGTTCTGTTTAAAAACCATATTTTGTGAGTCCATATTTCTTACCGAGCAGATGCAGATTTCATAACAGTCATCACCTGTTGTCATCACCCGAAGACGATTGTGGATACTAACAATCGAAATGTCGTGAAGTTACTTGGCTTGAAATCTCTTAACTTTTTATTTTTATTTTTTGTTCAATTGTTCAATTTTTACTTGTATTTTATTTCATTATTATTTCATTTCAGGTCTTTTTGCTTAGTATAATTGTTATTTTCAGCTATTCATTTTTAATTCTTCTTTTTTAGTTCTTTCAGGGATTTCAAATCATTTTATATAATATCACACAATGGAAGTCCGAACTAATGAAATTCACTCAGTTCCATCTGAAATGACAAGTTGACATTTGTGAAAATATTTGTTATCACGAAACAACTTACCTTAGTTTTTTCATATGACGGCTGAAGTTTTTTTCGAGAATAGAATTTATAATTTTGAATTGAAAACATTTTTTTATGACTATTTGAGAATGGTTAGTATTTGAGAAGCCGTAAGTCAATGATAATATTTACTGTGATGATGAATGATAGCCAACAATTAATAATTTTGCAAAATATACCTAAAAGTTAACCATTTTAAAAAAATATGGCAAATGATAACTAAAAAATCTCTCTTATCCTGATGTTGACCTCAGAGCTAACCGATCTAGGATACTAATACTGGGTTATATTTCACAAGGGAAAATTTTAGACTCAAGATTTGGATTTAAGAAACTGAAGAGACGTAAAAATCAATTGAAACTATATAAAACACTAACTTTAACTATAGGGCAAGCTAGTTGTCCACTATAATCGCTCAATCACTGAAGCTGTCTAGGGCTTTCCACTAATTGCTATCAAAACTTTTTTTGCAATGACATTTAAATTTAATTCCTTTTGATTTAAAAAAATCTATTGAGATATATTATCATAATTTGTAGGATGAAATGTTAAATGGAATTAGTTCCAGAAGGACCACATTTCTACATTGCTTTAGTTTATAATTTCAAACGATTGTGAAAAATCAAAAACAGAACTTAAAGGATCGATTTTTGCTCCTGACTCAGTTTTCAGATAGTGCAACATCTTCTTGACAAGTTTATGATCAACATACAATGAAACGCCTAAAAATTTCTCTATTGCTAGAGTTTTATGATTGAATAATTTTTATGAAAATTAAATGTTTCCCTGCGAAAGTGCTAGTAATTTGACTAGGAAACTTTTAAAGACTCTAAATTAGTATTATTTTCAAATCTCATTCATAAAATTGTCCTTCAGTTGTCTATGATGATTTTTGATTTCTTTCCTATTGGTTTAATGAAAAAAATATTTCTTGAGATTCAAATTGTTTGATGAACCTGAGCTGTTCTCATGCTGACTGAATAATTAGTTTGTGTGAATGTAAACTCAGGAAGAGAAAATTATCTTTGAATTGTTTTTCCTGAATTCTCTAATCATGGAAAAAATATCATTAGAGATAACATTTTTTGTATTTTTTTTTTCTGATTGATTCGGCTGTTACTTGATTAAGATCCATAGTAATTTCAAAAACTACACCTCACAATTTGATCTCCACAAACTTTATTAGAAAAATATATCATAACATGCTTCACTAGCACACTAGCTTTTTCAAGTGATTTATCTTTCAAGTTGTTCTTACATTAATATTTATATTCCAAAGGTAACCATATGTATGTATATTATCATTGTATGTATATTAGGATTTCCTAAATAAACGTATTCATTCATTCATAATTGAGACTACCTTCAAAATATTACCTAAACCTCTACCTAAGGTACCCGTTTAATTATGATCACCTGAAGCATATTACCTCACATCTACATCAATAATAATTCTTTCTCCGTTTTTAATAAAACAAGTTACATAATGGTGATCTATTCAAATCTAGTTGGTCATTCATTAGAATGTTTGAATTTTTAAGTTTATTAATTTCCATTGCAACCAAATGATTCAGTTTCAAACCTTTATTTTCTGTGTGCAAAATTTTGGATGTTTTGTCCTTATTATTTTTAACTAACTTTACCAACGTATTACTTGTTCTATATGCAATTTAAATATCTCGTTTCCTCAAAAATGAAACCACTTTTTCCGTTGGTTGCCAAAATACGTTAAAGCTCTATAATTTTGATTATCTACCTTATCAATAGGAAGAACATCTTGAATCATTTTTGCTTATAGACTTTCTTGGCAAGTATTTTGTTTATTAATGCGGCTTTAAACCCATTGTTAACCACAATTTGCTTAATGATATTAAGTTGTTTATTGAAATTATCTATTGAAAGAGGAACATTGACTAATCTGTGAATCATGCTATTATAAGCTGCTACTTTGTGTTGATAAGGATGGGTAGAATCGTAATGTATAGTAATATCCATATAGGACGGTTTGTGATAAATTTAAAAATCATGTTTATTTTTCGTTCTATTGATTTTTGAGTCCAAGAAATTGATTGGGTTGTCTGCTTCTATTTCAATAGTGAATTCAATGTTTTCATGGATTTTGTTAATATCCTTTAACAAATTCAACATATTCAAATCATCTTCAAGTAGAAAATCAAATCTTTAACGAAGAATTCGAAATTTTGCACATAGAAAATAAAGGTTTGAAACTGAATCATCTGGAAGTAATAGAAATTAACAAACTCAAACATTCAAACATTCTAATGAATGACAAACTGGATTTGAATAGACCACCATTATTAAAATTATTTTTTAAATTTCCGAAAAAAAAAATTATTGATGTAGAGGTGACATGCTTTAGGTAATCATAATTCAACAGGTACCTTAGATAAAGGTTCAGGTAATTTTTTGAAGGTTATGGTTATTATGGTTAACGGTAGTATATAAATATTAATATAAAAATAATTTGAAGTATTCATAAACTTGAGGAATCTACAGTGCTAGTGCACATGTTGTGATTATATTTTATAAAATGAAGTTTGTGGAGATCAAGTCGTGAGGTGTAGTTTTTCAAAAAAAATTCAAATAGTTTAATCGACATTATGTGAAACGATATTTGAAGATGATCACTTGGTGATCGAAACACGTGTCGATGTGTTAAAATGACGGTTTTGTGTTGAAATATTCTTTACTCAAATATTATTCATGAACAATCACAAGACAACTCAAAGTGACTCATGGCTGCTTTCAGCGTACCTCCTACCCTCTGAATATAAAAATATTTCTCTGAACAGGTTGGAGTTTCTAACAAAAATAGCTTTTTGGAATCTGTCCCTCTCCGTCAACATAACCAGTCTCTTGACGAAAACAAATTTATGATGGAATTTATGATAGTGATAGCGGAGTAGAACGATTCAATCTAATATTGTCTATAAATAAGAGAGTAGGGTCTTTGAGTTGAAACAGAATTAATTGAATGAAGTTCTCACTGGAAACCAGAGACCACACACACCACTTGAACGTGCAAAACTTCCAACAACTCAAATTCGCACGACATGGGGCAAAGACGGCTCTTCGATAGAAAGTTATAGCATTGAATGTCGGTTTCCGTTAAGGAATGTTGACGGGAATGCTTGAGAGTATTAGAGCGGAAATTCAAGGAAAAAAAGCCGGCCAATGTCGCTTTATGGGACGAAGTGTAAAATTAGAAATATCAGCAGAAATGTAACCCTTAACAGGTAAGTGGCCGACTGTGAGACTGCAGTTTTTTTTCGAAGTATTTCTAAATTGGTCTCGCTTTTCTGCGAATCACGCCACCTAATCTATTAGCTATTGGTGCCCTACCCATCATCCAACTGGGAGTAAAATTGGGTAAGCATTTCTCGCGACTCAAAGTAATGGTGGGTCCGTCAAAACAGGTACGTTATGGGGATGAATATTATGATGACACTCTTTTGTGTTGGTATAACGAGACAAATAGTGACTGCAGTGAAATAGACCATGTTCCGGAGGATGAATTTGAAATTTCCGATAATGACAGTTATGGTCTCAAAGTAGTGATAGTGGTGAAAGTGCGGAGGAAGAAGAAACAAATCAAGAAACAACAGGGGAAGCAGCTCTAAAAAGAAAAGCTAAAGAGCTCGGAGATAAAGCAGATCCACACTCTGTCTAGAAATTACTATCAACTGATAACATGCTACTACATATCACACATTGGACCAATCATAAAATAAGTCCAATGCGCACAAATTACAAGGTGGATTCGAGTAACTTGAGAGATATTGATGTGATTGAGATGATATCTTCTTTGGCCTTTTAATATATACCCCTGTATTCAACTACAAAAGCGAAAGGCATGCCATTTGTGTCATAAGAGGACGCATCGAATGACAAAATATCTGTGTGTGGAGTGTACCAAGCCGAAATGCAACAATTGTTCAAACAAACCTTAAATTCATGACTTGTTAGGACCTTCCAATGAACACCTTTGGTTAGTTTTTCTTTATAGATACTGCGTTTTGTTCATTATCAATCGTTCTATGCATGAAATTAATTTCTTTTTAATGCCTTTTTTGTGGATCTTTCCCAAATCACTTCCCATTTCCGTTGAAAAAGATCATTGCGAAGTTATTTTTCATCAAGTTTTTGTTCGTTATTTTATGCAAAAATATAATAATGAATCAATTTCTCTAAGTTAAAATATTGATAAATGTCCTTAACGTAGATAATATGATATAACCAACCGATACTTCATGAACATCTAATCAAACGTTTAAAAAAATAATTCAATGTGATATTTTCACTTATGAATTTGTTACGCCTGAAGATGCTACTGTATAGCGAAACACGTGTCGCGCTTTTGTAAATTTTCAATCTCACATCAAATTATATCTTTTTATTACTATATAAACGAAAATTAGATCCAAGGCGCCAAAACAGCTTTGCACAGGTATCAAGGCATATATGCCAACTTTTTCTGTCAAAGTGTCACATATTAAATTGAGGACTTCTGAAGATATTCAGTGGAACAAAAGTTTGTTCATAATTATGGATTTCAACTTCAAAATATGTGAGTAATATCTGTCTATCTAAAGATAACACGAAACAAAAATGTGTCCTTAACCTTTAAAATGATTCACTACGTAGGAGAAAAGCAATGCGATAGCAACATTGGTTCACGTGTCACATACAGGGCGTTTCAACGAATACTTGACCACCCAGTAAGTCAGAAACAGACATGTAATCGAAAATCTCAAAGTACACGTCAATTTTTATTGCTAGGGGGACTTATTTTGATATAGAAATCATACCCGAAACTTCAGCCCCCTGCGGTCAGCAACTAACTCCTCTATTTTTTTCAATGGCATGGAAGGTCAAGTGATGCATTATTTGAAAGCTATTTTGTCCCTCCAATACTTTTGTGATTTTTTTTGGAATTGGGGCATTTCTTATTGAGAAATCGAATGGTAACGTTTCATTAAAAAAAACAGAAAATTCTCTGTGGTTCATTTAATGAGAAAATCAACAAAAAATAATATCAATGGAAACGAAATCAATAGATGAATTGTTCAAAATGACCTTCACCTAGTTCCATACAATAATACAGTCCACTCTCGAAAGCGTTGCGTACATTATTCAAGATATCCGGAGTCAGCAATCTGTATTCCCGAACAATTCTCTGTCGCAGCTCTTCTAGATTTGAAGACTTAGTAGGGTATATTGTCTTGAGTTGTCTCTATAGAAAGAAGTTCATCGGTGTGAGATCAGGTGACCTAGCTGGCCACTTCACTGGATTCCTTCTGCCGATCCAACGCATTGGAAAACGTTCGTATAAAACTGTCTCACCCGAACATCAAAATGTGGCGGCGCACCATCCTGCTGAAATGTTTTTAATTTTCTACTGAATTGGGATCATTTTCTAAAATTTGTGTTATCATAGGATATACACAGTCTTGTTATAGATTTAAGTGCGTGTCAACATTGAGATTACCTTCAATGAAGAATGGTCTAACAATATGATTACCAAGAATGCCGGCCGAAATATTCAATGTTTGTGGAGTTCGTGAATGTGTTTCCATCACCAAATGAGGATTCACATCGCTCCAGTAACGACAATTATGTCGATTCACTTCACCATTCAACATGGAAGAACTTTAGTCTAAAAAACATGTACTGTATAATAGGTTTGGGTTATTGTTCAATTTCTCGCTGAACACATCACAAAACTGAAGTTGACGATCAGGATCATCTTCGTTTAACTCCTGAACTAGCCTTATTTTGAAAGGATGGATGACAGAAAGGGATACTTCATGTTTTCTGTTGTAAACCAAATCTGAAGTTCGAAACTCATCCATTAATTGTTTAACGTTGTGGTCTGGATGATTCGTATTATGAATTCTTGAAGCAACTTTAGCATATTCATTATTTCGATAATAGGTTGCAACAATTTCTATTCTGTCTTCAGTAGAATAAACTATGTAGGAATATAGTGAACAAGGATGACTGAAGTGATAATTCGTGAAGAAGTGACTGTGGTCAACTATCTACTTTTTGTTCTGCGACAAGTACATTCAACAAAAACTACCAGTGCAGAATAAACTAACAGTGTCGTCCATTTGAAAACGTTTGCTACTAATTGAATGAATGGGCTCATTCAGGCTAATTTAGTTTTTATTGAAAATTATATATTATAAAAGTAAATCATCTCCCAATTACCCCACAATATGATTTGATTTGATTTGGTGGCAACTGGGCCTGTAGTTGGAGATTATGAATCGCTGCCATCGTCGGATTTTGTTTCATTTGCTGACTGGTTTAAAAACACCACGAGTTACATATTCACGCAGTTGATACACTGCAGTAAACAATACACAACTTGCCTTCTACGGCTTCAGTACACGTATGTATTTCGCTTATCCGCCATCACTGGCGGCTGATGTGACATCAAGTTTGACCATGCCCCGTTTCGGTAAACACCACGTTCAACTATTAATTTGGAGGGGTAGATGAAGAATGAAAATCCTGATTTTTTGCAGAAACATTAACTTTCAAATAATGAAATAAAAAAAATTGGTAAATGAGCCCATTCTAAAAATCTAGGAGACCTGCGATAGAGAATTTTTCGGAAATGCCGATTTCTGATTCCGAACATTTCGAATAATGTAAGGAATGTTTTCGAAAGCAGATGGAGGTCATTTTGAATACTTTTTTCGTTTATTGTGTTGCCATTGATATTACTTTTGTTGATTTCCTCAACGAAATGACCGAGGCGAATTTTCTGTTTGTTTTTTAATAAAACGTTTAACATTCAATATTTCAATAAAAAATTATTCAATTGCCGAAAAAAATCACATAAGTAATAACACCTCGATACGTGTTTCCATCATCAAGTGATCATCTACAAGAGCTCCTCAGATGACGGTACCCTCAACGATTTTATTATTATTTTTATCTGATCAATAACGTAGATTGCTGAGGAGAGTAGTATGATAAGGACCTTCCAAATTATTTTTTAGTACATTATCTACAATATAATCATCTTATTTTCAAAAGTTGAACTGAAAACTGTATGGCTTCAGGATTGATAAGACGTACGCCGTCTCTTCCAAACTGACGGTACATTTGAGTTCGACGAAAGTGAGGCCAAATAGTTCCTGTAATTTAGCGGATAACGCCGTGTACCAATCCTTTTGATACGTCAATATTGGACTGCAAGAGCTAGTTATGAAATACGTAATTGTACTCCGCCATTTTATAGATGCGGCAATCTTGAATTTGCATTTTTTTCAAAGTGTACTACTATTCTACTAGTCGAGCCCTTTAATTTGATACACATATTGAGGTACTAGTGAAAAAATATGAAATCCACCATTTTGTAATTGCAGCCATCATGGATTTACAATGATACAGAATTTAATGAATTGTATTGCCATCAACTAATTGTGTGTACCAAATATCAGATCAATCTCTTGGCCTGACTGGGGTCAATTCAATTACTTAATTTGACCCTAAAAAACAGGGCAAGCTACATAAAACCGTTTAATTAAAATTATGTTTCGATTTCCAATAAAGATACACACCGAATGCTGGAGTAGAATATGCATTGGCAGTATATGGGAGTACCTATTTTCTCGTTTGTTCCTATTCCAAGTTAGTGATGCAAATTAAATTGTATCATCATATCATATCTATTGGACCGCTCAAGTTGGGAAACTGTCCCCATACGCTGTCACTGAATAAGCCAATTACACGGTTGAATTGATGCCTAACATCCTTGTGAACAATAATATCTCGAGGCGTGATTGGAGTGAACTAAATGATAAGGTAATTGCACAAATTGAAATATACAGGACGACTGAATATTTTCGAGTTTCACTTTTGATTGTTCACATCAGAAATGTGATGAAAGTCATTATTGAATATTACAAAATTTTGATACCACTTTATTAGAAGTGAAGCAATTGATATAGTTTTCTGAGAGATATATGAACAGAGATGACAAAGTGGGGGGTCGCTGTATTTAAGATAAACATGCGTGGGCAAGAATATATGTATACAATATGAATATTTAAATTTCTTATGATCTGATTTGGTATCTGACATTTCTGGTATTTCAGAGAATTTCATAAGTCAACATTGAATTTGTTGAAATGTATTTTTCCTTGACTTCTATACTCTCCTACTTTCAACAGTGAAGCTTATTGGAATATTTTCGCACACATAACTGTAGGTTGAAAGCGGCGAGTTCATCAAGTAGAAGATGAATTGCTTGACATTTGAAATTATTTGGGTAGCTTTTTGATGTTCTGCTTCTCCATGTCAATGAAAAAAAAATAGGAAACTTACAAAGAAAAAAGAAAGCAATCAAGTTCAAAATAAACTCTTCTGAAAGATGTGTACTTCAAAGTAATCTTTTTGTCATGAATCAATGTTCATGTGAAAGTAGCTGTTTCGGGAGGACTTTTTCTTCAAGTTTGTATCCGAAAGTAACTTCTTTTTATGATCTACACATCTTCGTGAATAGTTTATTTTGAATTTAAGTACTTTCTTATTGTCTTAGGAATTTTCCCAAAATCTGAGTCGATACTGCCGCATAGGCACTGCCTTCAGAGCGCCTTAAGGATTTTCCTGTAGTACTTGTGTTTTGTCTTTGAAAAAATTGAAATTCTTTTTACAAGAACTGTTCTCTCTTGAAACAGCTAAATATAAGTTGAAAGAGGTCGGCAAATAGTTTTAGGTGGGGTCCGTATACTGTGCAAAAATTTTAACGAGGTCCAAAAAAAACAACTGAAAGTAACTAATAATACTGAGGCGCTACCTATGTATTATTTTGGTTTCAAATCAAATTCTGAATTATAAAACACAAGACCTAAAATTAATGTGAGAAACTACACCGACAATCTTGAGCCAGCTTAGTTCTCTAAGTAGGTCTTCTAGAACGATATTTGTTTTTGAAAAAATCACCTTTGAGAAAGATATTTTATATACTTATGTGGAGTTAAACATAGTGGCCAAATTTATAGCTAGTTCCTTGCAATTTTCATATTTTTCTGGGACATGTTTGTTACATAGAATACCGTTTTATACATTTGCAAAGACACCTCTTCATGAAAATCAATTATCTCTATTGAAGTGATGGCTTTGACAGATTGAATGACTTGGTAGTTACATCTGTCCATTCTGCCCCGCTACACCTTTTCTGGCAGCTATGTTCTTTTCTTTAACGCTTAACGCCTTCTAAACCTCCATGGGATCCATTTTGTTCTGTTACGTTAGCAGCCATGTTTATTTTTCAACAATACATACTTTGTACATTTTCATGGTTGATTTTTCTTTAAACAGACGTGTTAGTACATCTCTTTAATTCTACAGCTGACAACACCGCCGCCGACCTGATTCTCGAGTTATTGACCTGATAACACACTGATGAGTCACTTTTGCTCCATTATCTCCATTGTGTATCTACTTAAAAGTATCACCGGAAAAGTAACTCCTTAATTTTTCTGGACAAACGTTAGTTTGTCTCAGTCAGTAGAACTTACCTATGGAGAGTTCTGAACGACTTTGATCTGAAATGCTGCCACTAATTATCAAATTTCCTCAGTAGTATACCAGGTTTGTTAAAAAATATATATTTTTTGACCTACCTCGTATACGAATGATAGAATTGGATGACCGAAGATAACATTTATGTTTGTAATTTTTGCAGAATTTTTTATGGAATGTAACTGTTTGTTTTCCTTAAATCACGAAATAAGATTTTATATGGTTACAAATGGATGACAAATTGTTTGAATGATTAGATATTGAGAGCATCGATAGAGAAACTAATATTGTAAATAGTTTCACCTTGAGAATTTATGAGTGACAAAAATCATCAATAATAATACTACAAATACCGTTGAATTTCAATTTCTCGAAGGAAACTTTGTTAATTAGCAATATCATGAGAGCAACCATCATAATGAAACCACGAGCTCATGGGACGGTATTTTTCATTCGTACATTCCGGATTCCATTCCACGAAATGGGAAGGTTAGGTTAGGTCCTAAAAGAGTGGGTCTATTCAACCCTCCACCGCAACCCGCAAGAGTTTATTGTGGTTCACACCTATTCACAATCGACCAAATAAACCCAGCTTCTTAACGAAGCCGAACAGCTGGTATGGTGACTGGTCTTTCAGGTCAGATTGTAAGGGTACGGCTCTGCCGAACTCTATAAACCAGATTCGGTCCCCAGCAGGGCAGGCACAAAGTATGTTTTCTGCTGTTTCATCATTTTCTAATCAGAGGCGACACACACTGTCTTCCGACAGACCGAGTTTGTGCATATAATGATTCAAATGACAGTGACCTGTAAGAAGGACTGTTAGACATCGTACTTCATCTCTACTTTAGTCCAACAATTGTTTAGTATCGAGCTTCGAAGTGTGAGCCTTGGAGTGAGCCAATTCTGACAGATTCTGCCAGAAGTCTATACATTTTCTTGTCATCCAGGTGTTCAATCTTTGTTTGGCAAAACCTGAAGCGATGCCAATGACAGCTTCTGATCCGATGAAGCTGCTTGCAGCACACCCCATTGCAAGGGAGTCATCAGCCTCATTGCCTTCCAGGCCAGTATGGCCAGGAATCTAGACCAGAGACAATCTGTTAAGTCTTCCTATCAATTTGCTACAAGTTGGTAATTCATGACCTACTTCCAATAATCAGCTTAGCATGAACAAAATTATCATGAGAAAATAAAAATGATGCGGTTTTATAAACTACACCTTACGAAATTATCTGGGATCTTCATCAAGTAACAGCTGAATCAATCAGAATAATGCGAATGAAGTAAGTATACAAACGACATTCATAGAATGAATTGGTCGTAGATTATTACAACTTTTCAAATTTCGAAATTGCATAGACTCTGCAGAAAAACCTAAACTGCTGAAAATAACGGAAATGGTAAGAACTGTAGATATTCTAATGAATCTGAAGCCGGCCCTGACCGTTCTCAAATCCCAAACGGTAGGAATGTGATCGACGAAACTGCAACGAAAGGGATGGATCAGTACCGAAACCGGTAGATGTCTCCAGAATGTTCGTCAGGACTATTTAAGATCGGATTCTCGCTCAGAGAGAGAGAGTCTATAGTTAGAAAGTGAATTGTGCGTATTACCAAACAGTGAAGATAAATTACTTGTTGCTAAGTGGTGAATATAAATTAGTTGTATTAGTGAAGTCTTGTTAAAAATAAATTAGTTTGAGACAGTTAATTCTTTAATTCGTTACAATATTTTTGAGAACACCTGGAAAATCGAACGTTCAAAAATTATCATGGAACTCATTCACCTGGTTTCAATTTGATTAATCAATGGGGTCAAATTCTAATACCTACTTTATGGACATGAATAATAAACGATTATTATTATAATAATTATTCTTGTTGAAGGTGATTGTAAGTAAATGTTGGAGGAGTTTACTATGATTTAGTGAGTAATGAGTATAACTGAAATTTTAATGAGGCAACATCCAACGACCTCAGCCAATATTCAGTCTGAAAACAAACACGATCTATAAAAAATTGTCGATTACCATTAGTAACAAAAACGGTGTTTTTTTTTGATTTTTATTCATTTTGTATAATGCTTTGATAGGATGAAAAATTGGCTAGAAATAATTTCTTTGTTCAAGTGATGAAAGCGAATCATATGTTCCAACAATCTTTTATTCTGACCTATATACATATTAGGTACACCTACAATTTTTTTTCGAGCCTCAGTTACTGTTGACTACATGACAAAAAAAAATATTTTCTCTAACTCTACTTTTTATTTCAAATATTCACATTCATACATTCTCAGAGAAAGAATTCCAAGAGCGTGAGATCTTGGGACTTTGCTGGCCAATGAATGGGCCCATTTCATCTTATCCATTTATTACTATGTCATTTGCGTACGCACATTCTCACACGAATGAGGTTCTGGGGAGGAGCATCATCATGTTGGAAATATAACCGCTGTCTAGTATCGATTGGTACTTCCTCCAACAAATTAGGCAATTCTCCTATGAATTTTTACAATCAGTGGTCCGTCAAAAAAATGTGATCCAATTATCCAAAAAAGTGATCCTGAAACTTTTAGCTAATATAAGTAGAGAGTTGGAACCCATCTCTGCATACAAACAATTCGAAAAATTTCATTCAGCTTAGCTGAAAATTTCAAAAAAATTGGCTTACGTCTAATAATAAATCTGAACTGCGTGGAAAAATATTGAATTTTGAAAGGAATAAAATCAAAGGGACTCCTCAGATATGCGATGTGGCTTTTGATAATTTCAAAAACCATTTCATAAAAGTTGCTAACAATATTATTAGGTCTCTGCCAACACTATCAAAGAGTGAAATACTCAGTTTCAGAAATTTTCCAACCCTTTCTAGTTCTTTCTTCTTATCCGTTAACCGAGGAAGATGTTCTAGATGCCATAAAGTCATTGAGAAACTTCAAGTGTCTAGACACTGATAAACTCAATAGTGGAATTATTAGTGTAGGTACTATGAATTCACCTTATAGCTAACTGCCAAGTAAGTTTACTATTGTAAAGGTGTGTAAATGGGTTTTTGGTGATTTGATATAATTGATAGTGTGACTAATTAAAGAATTAACTGTCTTAAACAAATTTATTTTTAACAATACTTCACTAACACAAATAATTTATATACACCACTTAGCAACTAACAATTAATTTATCTTCACTGTTTGATAACCTGTCTTTAAAC
>WOGP01002139.1:0-17330 GCA_015342065.1 Leptinotarsa undecemlineata
GAGGAAGTGAAAGACATCCTAAGACGTCTATCCACTCGGAAAGCACCAGGCCCGGACAACATAACAAACCGGGCACTGAAAGTACTACCGAGCAAGGGTATAGCAGCCATAACCAACATCATGAACGCTATACTCAGATTGCAGCACTTCCCGTACCCATTCAAAGGGGCAACGGTTATCCACATCCCGAAGCACAAGAAAAACCACCCGTTCCTAGATAATCATAGGCTAATAAGGTTACTGCCTTCTATAAGAATTAGGAATCCTTCCCAACGAACAGTTCGGTTTTAGATTAGAACACTTAACAGAGCTACAACTCCTGAGGGTAGTAGACTTCGGCGCCGAAGGCTTCAACCTCGGCAAAGGATACAACACCGGAGCCATCTTCTTAGACGTTTCCAAGGCGTTTGGAAGAGTTTGGCATAACGGACTACTGGCCAAGATGAGCGATTTTGGATACCCAAAACCAATGGTAAGAATAATCAGTCCTTTTTAGCTCACAGGCGATGCCGCTCCGTATACACAGCGGACGTGCCCAAGTCAGAGAACAACTTCAACAAGTTGGCGCTCTACGCGGACGATATGGACCTGCTGGTGATATCCACGAACCAAGCGCATGTCACGAGGTACTTGCAGTAACATGCAGACATATTAGAGGAGTGGGCCAACCTGTGGAAGATCAGTATAAACCCTGACAAGAGTCAGGCGATATTGTTCACTCGCAGGTTGGTACAACCGAAAGGCAACGTCACCTTCAACGGACAAGAGATTCCGTGGACCAACAAAGCGACATACCTGGTGGTCATCTTAGACAGGAAATTAACATTTCAGTCTCACGTTGTCGGAATGGCTAGACACATCAGAGAGCGCCTGGCACCTATCATAGGACGCAGAAGCAACATGGGGTTGAAAGTGAAGTTGCTGATGATTAAAACCGTTCTCATGCCCATAATACTGTATGCCTGCACTGCCTGGGGCCAGTGCGCACAGACATAAAGGAAGAAGATACAGTTGTTTATTAACGCGAGCGTAAGGTCTGCTGTAAATGCACCATACTACATTCCCAATAGATTTATATACAGAGACCTAGGCCTGGACACGCAATATGTGGACGTGTATTTGGGAGAACACGCAGAAAGCGTGTTCGATAGAATCAGATCGCACAACAACCCAGCGCTACGCGACCTACACGATGCGTTGAATATGGATGACCCCAGATTCCGAGAAAGGGATAAACACCCAAGAACGATTTAGCAAGTGAGTCGGCGTCAGGCGATACAGGTAAATATAGTAATCAGATAAATCCTATTTCAGCGGGTTCACCGCAGAACAACTCGACCGCGATTCAATTATCCTTTGACTTACTGAGGAATGCTCGACGCTAACAACAATAGCCGTCGGTTAGTTTTTGGAGGCCCCGATGCAAAAATGCAGTTAGAAATAGTCACGACGGAACATTTTAACCGATCGCGAAAGAATAGCACCTGAAGGCTGACTTTCGACCAAATGAGGTCAGATGTCAATCTTGCTAAAGTGCCCATCAGTAAGTTGAGGACCACTCGAAGAGCGGAGGTGGATGGGTTGGGGTATTAGGTTCTCCTCGCTAACTAGCTGGAGGGGGAGAGCTTTTACTTCGGGGTATTCAACCCAGGAGGGGTTTGAATTCAGTCAGGAAGCTAGAGATTATGCTGTAGACGACCCCCTTCGATCAGGGCGGTACTGATGACTGAGGACTTCATACCGTCATCATCCCCTTAGTCATGAATCCATGTATCCTTTTTCGACAAAAATCAGCTAAAAGGGAAAGGGAGATGGGCCCAAACCTGCTTGAAATAAAGACGCATGGTCAGCGATTTTCAATGACTTGATATCATTGACTTTAGATCGATGATGGCTACTATCTTGCACTGACGAGTGGGTAATGAGCCCGAAACCGATCTGTAAGTGTGCCTGTTCCAAAATTGAAAGTCGACTCTTTCAGTTGTATTGCTAATTGCATATGCAGAAAAATTTTCTGTGATGATTCCAGCACAGATGCCTGTCCAATATAATCCAACGCCGTTCAACCTACTGTGTAGGTTCATTTCTTTATATTTGTTTAAAGCCTGTCTTCAAGCATAACCCACTGACTAATAGGAAAGGATAAATTTGAGTCTACTAGTTCAGTAAATGATGGATCAACAACATCACGTCGACAAGATCTGTCGAAAACATCGCCGCTGTCTGTGAGAGTGTGCAGGAGAAACAGAAGGCAGTCGATTTCACTCACAAGAACTCGGCTTGTCGTAGACCACAACTTGATGAATTTTGTGTCGTGACTGTGTTTGCTGAATGGGCTCTGGAGCAGTTGGCAACTGACCCTAATTTTCATCACATTCTGCAATTAGGCTCATTTTTGGATGAATGGATGTGTAAGCAAACAAGATTGTCGAACATGAGATCCAATAGCGTCCAATGAATTTCGAAAAAGTCATTATTTGGTGTAGATTCTGGGCTAGCAGAGTCATCGTTTCATATTTCTGACCTAATCTGAATGATCTGGGCATCAACGATATGTGGTTTCAATAGAACAGTGCTACATGCCACAGCTTATTCCACATTGGGTATTCTGAACGAGAGATTTTAAGACATATAGTCATCTCACGTGGTGGTGATGAGAAATGGCCACCGAGATCGTACAATTGGACGTCGTTAGACATTTTCTTATGGGATTTTATCAAGTCACACCTGTACCAGAATAAAACACAAGCCACACATGTCCTCAAAGCCAACATAACTCATGATATCAGTCAAATTTAGACTGATTGATGCTCTAGAGCCGTGTTTTTCAACCAGTTTCATGACACGACCCCCTTAGTAAGAAAAAATAGTATGTGATCCCCCGACCTTATTTTCATGTATGTTATTGTAACAAATTGAAAAATTAACTGTCTTAAACAAATTTATTTTTAACAATATTTCACTATCACAACTGATTTATATTCAACACTTAGAAACTAACGCTCAATTTATCTTCACTGTTTGAATTCTTCATTTCAACGCACGATTCGCTTCCTGAATACAGACTGCCATCTCGGAACGGGAAGCCGGCTTTCATATCGTTAACAATCACTCCAGATCTCTTTAGTCGTTTCGGCACTGATCTATAATTTTCGCAGCGGCAGGCGGTAAGTCACATGTTTGCTGGCTAAGATATTGGTCAGGGCCGGCTTCAGATTCGTTACATTATCATTTTGTTACAAATATTCAGTCCTTACAACATTGAAGGTATAAAGGAAGTGACACGCGTGATTGTTTAGGGCGCTTAAATCATTGTTTTCCGTTTTTCAAGTATTTAGTTGAAGTGATTTGTGACAATTGAAAATTCATAAATTACAAAAAAGATCAACAGAAGATCAAAATAAAAAAAATCGTCTTTATGATGACAATTATTGAAAATTTTAGTTTACTGTGATTGAGAAGCCATCGAAGTTAGCACGCCACCTCAACACAAAACATTCAAATGAAAAAGATAAACACGTGGAATTTTTTGAGAGAAAATCAAAGCTCTTCAACATTAAAAAACTGCTGTAGTGCAAAAGTCCAACCTAAATGAAAAAGCGTTGCTTGCTAGTTATCGAATAGTTTTTCATGTGGCTGAAACAGAAAAACACCACACAATTGCCGAAAGTTTTATTTTATCGGCATTTTTAGATATAACAGAAATATTGTTTGGCAAACAAGAAGTATAAAAGCTCAAAAGTATATCTCTCTCAGACAATACCATTCAACGCAGGATAAGTGATATCGCGACTGACTTTCGAGACCAAGTTGCAAAAAAAATAAAATTAAGTAAGTACTTTATGTTGTTGTAATTGCAACTTTGAGTTGCAATTTGATGAATCTAATCTACAGATATATTTCGGGTTGTGCGCAGTTTGTCGCTTTTGTGTGTTTTGAATCCAATAAAAAATCAATGGAATAAATACTATTTAGCAGAGCACTTTCCCCAAACACTAGAGGTCAGTGCTTGCATAACATGTTACTTGAAGCTACGCAACATATGAATATCGATTAGAAAGAGAAATGCATTGCTGTTGCCAAACGCTTCTTGGATGCATTGCTTTCTTCATCGGCAAGCTCTTACGGCAAAAACTTTGTCACAGGAATACGGTCAAATTCTAAATATTGTTATAAAAATTGTGAATTCAATTAAAGGAAAAGCGGTAAAAAACGATTATTTCGGATCAGTTGTGAAGACATGGGGACACTCCAACAAAATTTACTTTACCATACAGAGGTTAGATGGTTGTCAAGAGGCAAAGTATTGACCAGAGTTATGGAACTCTGAGCTGAACTTTCAATACATTCACAGAAGACCAAGTCGGAATACTCTGAATTTATTTGTGACCCGGATTTTCTTTTTAAATTAGCTTTTCTGATTAACGAAAAAACAGATTTTAAATAGATTTTTTTAACAGATTTTTCTTCCTGAAGTATTTGACCATATAAATATCTTCATGAGCGAGATGAAAATGTCATCACTGCAAAAGACAAAATACATGGCCTTACAAAGAAAATTGACTTGTGGCCATTCTCTATAAATCAAAACAACTTCGATTCATTTTCGTCGACACAGTCTCATATTGAAGGAGTCGAATGTGAGATGAACTTCAAAGAATATATTACTGTATTACATCAGTTCGGACTTTTATTGTCTATTATAATATAAATTGATTTGAAGTCCCTGAAAAAAAAATAAAAAGATTAGTCGAAAATAACAATTTTACTATTTTACTGAACACAAAAAACTGAAATTACATGGAAATAACATACAATGGTAACAGAAAATGAAAATTTAAAATTGAAATAATAATGAAAGCTGGAAATTAAAAATATTATTAACAGAAATAAAAAATCTAATAAAAATAAAAATTAAAACATTCCAAACTGAGTTACGTCACGATGTTTCGATTATTAGTATCCACAATCGTCTTCGGATGATAACTGGACTTATTCCTCCGAGATCTGACTATTTAAAGGCCATTCGGGTGCTTTCATTTTTCACCTATCCCCTCTTTCCGCTTCATTGGTTTAAGCGGAAGGTTACCGTTTGGCGAGAGTTGGTCGTTTTTCACTTGATAAGTGGTTTTTATATGTTACGTATCTCTACGATAGCTTGACTAAATGCATTGTTGGACAAATATACGCGGATTAGTTGATTCTTTTCCTATATCAGTGTTCCTCTTTGTGGATGATTTCAGCTTAAGCCCATTTGATATTATGTTGATGAGTCCAAACATACTCTGCTATTCCGGATTTGCTGGTTTCTCCTCGCTGTGTGTGTTTCTTGTGCTCAGCAATGCAAATTTCCAATGAACTCTTAGTTTCACTGATGTATGATTATCTGCACTAGCAAGGTATCCGTTAAATGCAATTCTTGAAATCACAGTCTGCGTTTATTGGCCTGGTTTTTGTGAGGCTGCTACGGATAGTGTTCCTAGATCTGAAGCAGGTCCTAATGTTACACTTGGACCTTATCCTTCTTATCCTTTCCGATAATCCTTTGATGTAGGAAAGTTCAAGAACTGGTTGTGACGGCTTCTCTTTCTTGTGGAGCTCTTGCTGTCTTCTAGCAAAGCCTGTTCTACCATCACTCTGGAGTAACTATTCCGTTGAAGGTCATTTTCGATGATGCCTATTTCTTTTTCGAAACCTTCCTTTGTATTACAGAGCTCGAAAGCACGGTCCAGTAGAGTCTTGATGATTCCTCTCTTAGTCGATTGATGGTGGTTGGAATTCTGGTTCAGATACTGTCCTGTGTGAGTGGGTTTTCGATATACAGATGTTTTAGTATCGGTCCTCTTCACCAATACGTCTAAGAAAGGCAATCCGTTGTGAGTTTCTTTCACCATTGTGAAAATGATGGAAGGACTTACGTCGTTGATGTGATTCAGGAAAATGTCTAGTTCTGCATTCCCATGGTTCCATATCATGAAGATGTCGTCTACGTATCTCAAGTGGCTCATCTTGCGTAAAAAATTTGTCTTTCTTTTGGAAGTAGCAGTTTTATACACAACATCCTAGTAATTCCATGATAACTTGTATCGTCAAGTTTGTTCGATCTTTCAGGTCCCCATTTTCAAATAGCTTCTTCTGTATGATTCGAACTGCTTCTTCGACAAGAACGTTAGTGTAGAGGCTTTCTACGTCGGAACTGATTAGTTGATCCTGCTCTTTGACTTCGATTTTCCCTAGTAGTTTAAAATAATGTTTTTTTTGGGAAAGAAAGTTTTTGGCTTTCTACTATTCCATCTTGATAAAAAAAAGATAAGCCAAAAACTTTCTTTCCCAAAAATTATTCACTCCTAAAAAGTATAACCCCTTCAATTCATGATGTTTTTCCTTGTAATGGTTTAATTATTGGTAGTAAATACCTGGACAAGTTCTGAGCTTATGATCGGTCTGAGCGGAACATTCTTTATGTGGATTTTGGGTAGTCCATACAAGTGAGGTGGCTAACTGTGGTGCGGTGTTAGCGATGATCGCTCTTTTTCCGAAAAATAGACTTGGTGTTTTTCAAAGTCTGGTACAACTTCCTTTCAATTGATGCAGTAGGGTCTCTTACGAGTTTCGGGTATTTTCCTTTTTGAAGCACCTCTTCGATATTCTGTTCGTAGAGATCAGTATCTATCACAACAGTAGCATTTCCCTTATCTGCAGGTTAGATTTTGATGGTGTTGTCTCTACATAGCCCGTTCAGGGCTCTTCGTTCTTCATTGCTGACGTTAGGAGTTGAAACTGGTTCTCAATCTAGCTGTTATCTGATTTTCTGAATTCTTCTGCCTCACTCTGATCCATAAGAGATTCCTCTACATTCGTGAGCGGGCGAGAACTCATGTTGATGACGTTGGTGGCTTCATAGTTGTCCCGTTCTTGTTCTGCATTTGGGCATTGTTTCCTCAACAACTTTTTCCAGTTCCTGTTGTGGGTAAACTACATGTCTAGTCGGATCTATCTTCGAACACGTGCTTTTAATCTTGGCAAAGATTGGTTCATGATCTTCTTCCAAGGTCTCTCGTCTAATTCCTATAAATCTTTCTTTGGCATCCTGCATCAGAGTTTACCTCTTCCTACAGTGATGATTAATTTCAGACCTTATCAGTGCTCGGCTGGCGCGTTTATTTTCTAGTCATACCTTGTATGTTATTTTCTTGTGATTTCAGTTTCTTGTGTTTAGTAAAATTTTTATTTTCGATTAAACTTTTTATTTTTATTTTTTTTTCAGGGACTTCACGTCCCTTCAATTTATATAATATTAGACAATGGAAGTCCGAACTGATGTAATACACCACGAAACATTGTCAACCATCTTCAAACAAAAGAGTATATAATTGGTACGAAAACGGTGTTAGATAATTTGAAAGAAGAAGTATGCCATTACTTTTCTGTGCAAAAGATATCGGAAAACACTGAGCAAAGGTGGATCTTGAATCCATTCTCAACTCCAGCTATAAATGAAGCGAATTTAAGAACTAAGCTCAAAGAAAATCTGCTGGAGTTATCTACTGATGGGATATTACACTTAGAATTCAAGTGTGTCACTTTGGTTAGCTTTAAATTGGAAAGAAAGACAGAATACCCGGAATTAACAACTGAGGCCTTCGGGTGTCTTTGCCACCTCGTATTTGTGCAAGTTGACATTTTCATCAATGGCCAAAATGAAAAGCAAGCAAAGAAATTGCATAAATTTAGAAAATGACATGTAGCAAACACGGAACCACGATGGGGAAAATTGATTATTCGAAAACAAGGGCAACCTTCGCATTAGGAGTGACAAGTATACGTAGGCTTTAATTTTTTGTTCATTTGTTTGTATTAATATGTAAGAATTTTTACCAGTATATGCTTTTTTAACATTTTCTTGAAAAATCTATCTTTATAAACTATATAAATTTTTATTGAAGAGGTTTTTTATCCTTCCGCGACCCTCCTACAGAAGCATCGCGACCTCCCAGGGGGTCGCGACCCACACGTTGAATAACGGTGCTCTAGAGTCATTAAAAATTGAACGTTCAAAGAAGCCGTGGCAAACACTTGAACAATGTTATGTTTCACACATAAAGACATCAAACGAATAAAAATATCGATGGTATCTCTCACACACTCTGTTTTGTTAAACTTGAAGATAAGCGCTTAATGAAAGATCCTATAGAAGAACAGTTTTCGGAGAAATTTTAAATTTTATTATACAGACGTGGTGAAACCGATAATTTAGAGTGGAGTATCCGAAAGACACAAAATTTGAAAAACCGCTCTACAATTAAGGTTTACGACGTTTGGCATAAGCTGTGCATTATTTCGATAGAAGGTTTGTTAAAATGAAACTTGAAAATTTTTCAGTTCCACTCAGTTGCCTGGGCGATGTCTTCAGTGATTCAGTCCTCATTTGAGTGGTTACAGAAGTTGTAATTCATTGAAAAAACCGAACATTTGTAGGACTGCAGTAGGGATGAACTACAATATCTATTAGACCTTTTCATGGGTCTTCGCCTTCTGAGTCATCATATGCAGAGATCTAGACGGTCAATGACAGTGTGTATCGCCTCTGTTTGGAGTAGGTGTGAGCCACAGTGAACCCTTGCGGGTTGCAGTGGAGAGTTGAATATACTCACTCTCTTTTGACTTAATCTAACCTAACCTTCCATCCACAGCCCAACAACCTCAATTTTGTTATTTCCAATAGTGACTCCGGCCGTGATCAACCTATTTTTCTATCTTGACTAAATTAAAAAAACCCGAGCAATCCGGATTCAGACCACACATAAGTACTCTGGATAATATCGTAGATCTAGAAAGTCAAATACACAAAGGTTTTGCCTGTCAACAAAAATGTATGGCTATTCATTTTGATATTAATAGAGCCTTCGACACAGCATGGCGTCACTATATCCTAACCAAACTTCAAGAATGGGGCTATCAAGGTAACATATTATCCTTCATTCAAAACTTCTTTAGAGATAGAAAATTTCTAGTTCGAGTTGATGGATTACTATCTCAACAGAAAGATCAATATAATGGCATTCCACAAGGGTCCATTATTAGCCCAAGTTTGTTCTTGATGGTAATCAATAATTTGTTACAATCGCTAAAAAAACCGGCTCAGGCGAAGCTATATGCCGATGATTTGATACTGTTTGCAAAAGAAAAGAACATCAATAACCTAAGAACACTTTTACAACAGTAAATAAAACTCTTTGAAGATTGGTCCAAACACACGGGTCTCAGATTTTCGCCAGGAAAAACCAAATGCCTACTATTTTCAAAAATACCACGTGAAACAATCCCTGTTATTAAACTGAACAATGTAACTTTGACTTCTGTTAACACCATAAGATTTTTGGGAATGACATTCGACCAAACACTGAGTTGGAAGCTTCATATTGAGCACCTAATTTTATCATGCCAAAAGGGTTTAAACTTACTTAAACACTTAGCTGGTAGACAATGGGGGGCGGAAGGCTCAACGTTACTTCTACTTTACAGATCACTGATACGTTGAAAAATAGACTAAGGAAGAATTGCTTATGCCTCAGCCAAGAAAACTACGTTGAAGTCCCTGGATATAATACATAATTCTGCCATACGTATTATTTTAGGAGCATACAGAACGAGTCCAGTTGAAAGTTTATATTGCGAAATTGGGGAACCATCATTGAGTCATCGCAGAATGCAGTTGAGTTTATTGTATGCATCAGCAGTTGGATCACATGAAAATCATCCAACTTACAAGAACACGATAACAAATCGGTTTCTTGCCTCATATGACCGACCAAGAACTGACCCCCCCCTTATTACGAAAGGATCAGACGATATCTTCACTCAATACAAATCCAGAAATTACTTTCTATATATCCTACAAATATTAGTACTCCACCACTATGGCTGATAAACCCACCCATATTCAACTACCAACTATCCCAGTTCAATAAATATGCCACAAATACTAACATCATGAGGCTTATAAGGGCTACAAAGAAATGTACAGAGATTCCTCAAAAACTGATGTAGGAGTAGGTGCTGCAGTAGTAATTGATCGAATGAATTTAACTTTTAAACTTTCGAAAACAGCAACAATCCTCACAGGGGAATTTTTTGCCATTCTCTAAGCACTTCTCTATGCAAAATCAGATGAAGCTGAGAAATTTATAATAATCTCAGACTCGATCAATAGTCGGCAAATACTCGAAAAAATGTATGTGAGACATCCAATCGGTGAAATTATCAAAAAAAAATTATATAATTTGCAAATTTTCAATGAGCAAGTTGTCCTACTTTGGATCCCCTCCCATATATGCTTAAGAGGCAACGAAACAGCCGACTGAAGCGCACGTGAGGTAATAATAAATCCGAACCAGAAAGCCTCACAGTTCACTCCCTACACAGATTTGAAATCATATATAAAAAAATGCTGAGGGACATCTGGAACAGGAAATGGCAAAATATACAATCCAAACTTAAAGAAATCGAAACAGCGGTAGGACCGAGGGATAATAGAAATCTGCCGAGAAGAGAACAAGTGATCATGACTCGACTCAGAATAGGACAAACAAGGTTAACCCATGAATACCTGATATCTCGAGGAGAGGAACCACAGTGTCAAATTTGTGAAATGCCACTAACAGTAAAACACGGCATAAAGGAATGTCCGATGTTCCAAATAGAAAGAGACAATTACAATATACCCCAAGATTTGAAAGAAGCTTTAGGACGACATCAAGTGAAAAATATGATTTGCTTTTCAACTGCTCTCAACGTTATTATAAAATTGTAAATACTATCTAATGATTTGTAATAAATACACTCCACCGCTAATAACCATCAGGGTGATCCGATTGATTTTAAATAAATAAAAAAAACAATAGTCCACAAAATAATTGTTCAGGACAAGAACTGTTATGAATCAAAATGGGTCTAAATATTGTATCGAGGAAAGATACAAGAACATACCTATAAGAAAATGAATATTTTGAAATGAAATCTCTAAACATGATTCTCGCTTAACGTACACATACAGTAACTTCTGGTGAGTGTCCGCCGGAAAACAATTATTTCCCCGGGTAATACCACACTGGATATTGAATTATATCCTATGAATATTTATACAAGATACCTAACAGAGAATACTGATTTTTCACGTTTAGAGTTCCTGAGATAGTTGAGAGTAAGAGTAGTTGAAAAACTAGTAGAGTTTTTATTTACGTAAACACCACCGAAGTACTTATGAAAAAATAGTCTTTTATAAATTCACATGGATATTCTTTTGAACATACTGAAGTACGAATATTTCTGTAGCTTCATTTCAACACCAAACTGTTATTTCAACACCTCAACACGTGTTTAGATCACCAAGTGATCATCTTTTAGAGGAAGATTGAGACAGTAAAATCTTCCTCTTGAAGATGATCATTTGGTGAAATAACGATTTGGTGGTGGGATAAAACCCGCTAGGGTTTATTATGACTCACACCTGTTCACAATCCACCAAATAAACCCAGCATTTTAACGAAGCCGAGTAGTTTGTATGGTGAGTGGTCTTTCAGATCAGATGGTGAGAGTACCTACGACTCTGCCGAACTCTAAAAACCTGATTCGGTCCCCAGACGAAGGTACCAGTAAGGCATTTATATGCATGAGAATAAACAATATTCTCAGTTTATTGAAGCATTTTTTCTGAATATTTGAATTCTCTGAAACCAAAGTATACCTGATAAAATACAAAATATCTTCAGAATTAATTAGAGAGTCATTTGAAATAAAAAAAAAAACAATTTTGTTGTGTGCATGTTTTCAAAAGACCATAATCGAGAGTTATCATTGAGCACCATGTTGAAAGAAAAATAATTCATGAGCGTAATCATCAAAAATACAGATTTCTGTCAATTGTCTGTCAAAAATCCTTTTTAGTTTTTCGTATTCTTGTCAGAATAGGTGAAAAGTTGCCGACAAATGTCAGAAAAATCACTTCACCAACTGTTTGACAGAATAATTACTGTTAAAACACATTTTTTATGATGAATACAATTTTTGTATAATATCATGTCCAACTTTCCATATTAAATCCCAATACATACTTCCACTGTCAAATGATTGCTATAAAGTTCAGCTATGGTAGTTATTTCATCATTCGTTGTATTTTTCAAAATACATTTTCGATACATTCTACCCTGATTGGCAAATTAATTAAATTTTTCACATTCGCACAAATTTCATCTCAATAAGCCTATTCAGTTTGATGAAAATTTGTCGCCGTGTCCATACCGAGGATAATTAAAAATCGAATCGCATGAGAACAGAAAATTTGAAACAGATATTTACATAAAATTGTTATTTGGTTGACATTCATATGTGGCATTTTATTTCGAAAGTGATGGATGAAGGTGATTGAATTAATTTGAAGTAGAAATAAATTAATTCAATTGTTGAATCGGTTCTATATTTTACTGAATTTTGTTTCAGTTGAACTGAGAATTCATTTTCATTCGACACTACAAAACCACATTTTTTAGATATCAACAAAATATACCATCAATAAATTAATGAAAAGATACTCGTGTCATTGCATCGAGCAGAACAAAAATTGTTCCATATGAGAATATATTACACAGGGCGTTTTATAGAAAACTTACCTCCCATGTGAGTCAGAAACGGACATGTTCTCGAAAATTTCAAAGAACATTTCATCTAAGGGTACTTATTTAGATATAAATAGCATCCTTCAAACTTCACCCCCCTACGGCCAGCAACTACCCCCCTTATTTTTTTCAATTGCAGGGGGGTCGAGTGATACATTATTTGAAAGATCTTTACTCCCTCTAATACCTCTGTAATTTTTTTCGAAATTAGTTTATTCGTTATTAAAATATTCAATGTTGAACGTTTTATTTAATAAAAAACAGAAAATTCGCTGTTGTTCATTAAACTGAGGTAATCAACAACAAATAATATCAGCGGAAACAAAATCAACTGATAATTTGTTCAAAATGATCTCCATCTGTTACATACAATAATAAAGTCAACCCTCTCAAGCGTTCCGTATACTATTCAAGATGTCCGGACTCAGCAATCGGCCTTCCTGAAAAATTTTCTGTTGCAGGTAATCTAGATTTGTAGGCTTACTAAAGTACACTTTCCACTTCAGGTGTCCCCACGGAGAGAAATCCATCGGTGTGAGATGAGGTGATCCAGCTGGCCACTCCACTGGTTCCCTTCTGCCGATCCAACGCATTGGAAATCGTTCGTCCAAAAACTGTCTCACCCGAACATCAAAATGTGGGGGTGCACCATCCGGCTGGAATTTTATTTAATTTTTTACCAAATTGTCATCATTTTCTAAAACTTGTGTGATCATAGGATCTAGACAGTCTTACAATATATTTGAGTATGTGTCTCCATTGAGATTACCTTCAATGAAGAATGATCTAACAATATGATTTCCAAAAATGCCGACTCAGACATTCAATTTTGGTGGAATTTGTGTTTCCATCACCAAATCAGGATTCACATCGCTCCACCACCATGAAAGAACTTTCGTCTGAAAAACATATATTGTATAATAGATTTGTGTTATAGATCATTTTCTCGCTGAACACCCCACAAAACTGAAGTCGACGATCAGGATCATCTTTGTTTAATTTCTGAACTAGTGTTTGTAAGGATGGAATTTGTAGGTTTTCAAAACCCGAAAAACACTAGTAGCTGATAGACCAGACGATCTAGCTACTTGTCTGATAGATTGTCGATTATCCATTTGCACATGTCCTGAAACTGTAAATTCAACTCCGTCATTTGTGACAGCAAAGAGTACTTCATATTTTCTGTTGTGAACAGAACCTGAAGTTCAAAACTTATCCATTGACTGTTTATCGTATTGATGGCTCTTGATGATTCGTATTATGACCAATATATACCTCAGGGCAAGTTCCACAATTCAATTTATATACTCCTGATGTTTCGAAATTGGAGGATTGGTCTTCATTATGTTTGAATAACTTTCCCAACGTATTACCTGTTCTATATGCAAAATTCGCCAGGTATTGGTCTGCGAAAGACCGAATTTTTTTGAGTGACGCGAAATCGGTGATGTTTCCGGCTGAGCTTGGGTTTTATCGCCGTACGGATGTTGGTCGATCGTTTACCGAATCAGTGGACTGACATTCATCCACCAGATTGCGAATAGTCCCCTCGGTAGGACGATTATGGCGACCGTCAAATGAGTGAAGCGCGCGATACGTTGCCCTAACAGAACACCCATTTTGATGAAATAATTTTGTTATTTGCACGTGTTGTTGAATGCTTTATTCGCCATGGTGATTTGGCAAAACAAAACTGAGTAAATGGCAACAATTTGAATCTTCAACAAGATTCACTATCAAAAACGTCACGCAAAACTGAAATTTCTTTATGAATGTCTCCCATATTGCTTGAATAATACAAATAATACTGCCCTTACTTCAAAATGTTAGATTAGATTGTCAGTGAGTTAGCCCATGTCCTGGTTCTCTGCTACCTTTTCAGATATGTTGTGATGCTCCTTGGTTGTTAGAACTCATTGTCTAGCTTGATCTCTTTGATGAGACTCCATAGCTCCCCTTCATATAGCTGGCCCTCTTCATATAGCTGGTTTCTATTCGCCGCATCTTGCGGGTCTCAGCCTGCTATCGCTTCGTATTCACAGTGTTATAAAAGCTCCTTTCTGATGTATTGTTTTTTTTAAATCAATTTTGGGCAGCTGCTGTCACCAGATGTAGATTCCTCTACATCAAAATTCAGAAGTTAGGCAATTCCAAAAAGGCTGTAGGGTTCGTGCCGATCACACAAAGGCCAGTCTTTTTGAAATCTAGTCATTTGGTATACCTACTTATATTCTTTCTCATTATGCGGTTCCAGAACTGAATTTTATTCTTCGTTAAAATGTTTTTCACTAACTATTCTCTTTTCGGTAGACTGACATAAAGTCTCTAATTCATCTCACTCTAGGAGGATGGTATTTTTCTCAGTCCAAGAGAAAATGAACGTCTAAGGTTTCAAATATAAAGTATAATAAGTAGAATAACGACTCCATGGACATAATGATAAAAAAACGAAGTATAAACACTTATATAAACAAAATGTTAAATTCTACAAAATAGAAGAAAATAGAACCAATAATCTGCCGCCAATTTGACTGTGCTATTCACTGATAATTCAACCTGTTGAACAACAACGAACGCAACAACCCGGTACACAATACTTTTGGTTTTACTTTTACTTCAAGTAGAGTGTGGTGTATAACTTCAAATTTTCGCCCCAACAATATATACTGTCTTCGCAAATAGAGTGGACTCGGATACAATAATATGTGAACCCTCTCTCAATATCAACTGATTAGTAAAAAAAACAAACTCTCACATAACGCCTCTTTGGGTGGTTCATGGTCAACCATAGGTTCCGTTGACCCGGGGAGTCTTCAACACCAACACTTTTATTTTAAACTCCCTTCTTCCCAATACCGGCTTACAATTTCCTTACACCGACTCTTCTTGAATTTCACACCACGCGCTTAGACAAAATAAGTCCCCTATTTAGGCCACTTTACTCAGAATCGAAGGCTGAGGAAAGAAACCCCCGATCTCGTCTCGATGAGATCTGGTGACCAACTTTTCGTGTCCCCCGCAAAAACTCCCAAGTCCTCGCGTCAGCAACGCTAGCCACAAAAAACTCATCTCAGCGTTTTTTAACCTTACCAAGCGTATAATCATCAACGGGATGTAATATATTCATTTGTTTAGTCCAGCCCAACTTGAACATGACTACAACGACGCTCGAAGGTCCGACAGTCATAAAGTAGTTCAATCACTTTTTCACCGACGAAACATGTGATCGACTTCGATCTCTATAAATGAAATAATATTTTACGTTAACGATTGCAATGGCAGTTATTACAACAGAGCACATGTAGTGCGGTTTCTTTCTCTTCTTGACATAACCTGCATTAGGTTTTTTCTGTCTTCAAATGGTTACTAGTCTTAAAATGCTTAGTTTATGATGACTTCCGATAAAAATCCTTGGCTTCTCCGAATATATTCCTGAAATTCTCATTCGTTCCCATTAACTGACACGTGAAACGCCACTGCAGCCTTTTCACGAATTCAACATGGCAAATGCGCTGCAAAGTGCATACCACGTACCCTCACAATATAATATTTCCGGGGAGGAGAGTGCTTGGAAAATAGATGACAATTTTGAGAAAACATAAACGTCAACAACAGAACGTGCTCCAGAGGTTCGGCACTGTAGCCCCTTCGATATTTCTTGAACAGTTCATTGAACATCAGTAGTCGACCTGTATCATGAAATTCGGCGAATAATAAATACAAAGAGAGAAGGGGAACTGTTGAGGTGTTCATCTGGCAGACGCAAGAATATTTCCCGGGAGCTTTTTATCGAGATTGTTTTCATTGGTAAGCTCATCCAGTCTTATTCCTTATTCGTACTGAAATGTACTTTTGGATTTTGTATCAATGCCTGGACTGCAGGCGGTGGCTGATCCAGGGTTATTTTTAGAGGAGGTCATGAATATGAAAATGAACAGGATCTTCAGTGAAAGTTTGGATGTTCGGAAATGAATATAAGAGAGAGTGAATAAAATTCAATAGATATTGTACAGGGTATTACAAATGTGATGATCTATTGGAAGTATCTGGAGATTCACAAAAATTAATGTTTTCCAAGTTTGGGTTACTATCATAGTAGGCTATGACCTAGGCTTTGGAAACAGTTTCATTTCCAAAAATATGATAGAACTGACCGATACTAGATGAAAATCCATCATAGCGTACTCAAAAAACTCACTTCAATGTGAGACTTCCCAAAAAAAAAAAGAAAATAATTTGAGATGAAAACTCTTCACAAATATGTGTGGATCATAATGTGTAGAACAATAATATCACTTTATTCTACAATTTCAAATCTGATGTTGTATTATACGGAAGCGATAACATATCAACCTGTGTACTATTCATACATAAATTATTAATTCGGAAATATTTCCAAAAACAATTTTCCATTTCCTTTTCTGAAAGGAAAAAAATAATTACAACAAACAGATTCATTTATGAATATTACTGGAGATTTATCACAACACCAAACTGTTGGGAAAGAAAGTTTTTGGCTTTCTACTACTCCATCTAGATACAAAAAAAGAGGATGAATAAAAAATCGTAATTCATGAAAGGATTGTGTGTATTTTCTATAATGTTATCCAATTTGGTACTGACGAGCCTTGGGACAAGTGTCTTAAGATGAAACAT
>WOGP01002140.1:0-17330 GCA_015342065.1 Leptinotarsa undecemlineata
CAATGGGGTGAACCTTTGATCCACTGAAGAGCAACCGAGCTATCGGTAAAGGCAAAAATATTTTCAAAACGAATCTTGTCTTTGAAAGTATGTAGAAGAAACTCCATTAGTTTTGCTAAAAGAACTGCGGCACAAAGTTCCAATCGAAGTATTGTGACCGGTTTTAAAGGTGCAACCTTGGACTCTGAACACACGAGATAAGTTTTAGCTTCAGAATTGGTATAAGTTGTTCTAACGTAAACGACCCCACAATATCCACTAAGAGACAAGTCACAAAATCCGACTAATTCGTATGCTTTCCCACCAAATGCAAAGATTTGACTTGGTATTTTGATTTCCTGGAGTTTAGGTAGTTCGGACTTGAACATTTCCCACTTGTTCGATACATCAAAAGGCGGTCGCTCATCCCAATAGAGACCCATCGACCAAAGACGTTGTATAATCAATTTCGCAAAGAATGTTACTGGAGTCAAGAAACCCAGGGGATCGAATATTCGGGCTAATTCAGATAAAATGTTTCGCTTCGTACATATTTTATCTTGATCAGCGGTAATAGAATAAAAAAATAAGTCTTTAATGGGATTTCAACGTAGGCCTAAGATTTTGGTTATATTATTTTCCAAATCTAAACAAACATCTATATTTTGTTTATATGACTCAGGTAAATCATGTAATAGTTCTGGAGAATACTAGCCCATTCACGAGCTTCAAAACCCACTTTACATAAAAATTTAATTATTTCATTTTTCATCGTACGGCGGAATTTCAATGAATTATGACCATCCAGAATATCATCAATATTTGGATTGAAGGGGTTATATTTTTAGGAGTGATTAATTAATTAATCAATATATATTGAATGCTTTAAAACTTCTGAAGCCAGAGGATATTCTGATTAGTCATTCGCAAGCTGATGCAGGGTACGTATTGCCCAAGTACGGTGAAGAAGCAGTTCCAAATGTAACAGTATTGAGCTGCTAATCTACAATAGGCTCAGAAGGTGAAAAATGCCACAGGATTCTCTGAAATTTACGATGTTCTTCTGCTAACCAAATCATTCGGTACATTCTCATTAGTCATTAGTACTTTCTAATAAGTCATTTTTCGATATCACATGTGGATACATACAAATGTTATCGAAAACGTAGAAGTAATTTGACCAAGTCATTTTGTAACTTGGGACCCACATTGTTTTTTTGCGGAATGACTAGATGCATCGAAAACAACTCTAAAAGGAGTGGTCGAAGATTCAATTTTCATGACAGCGTGATGAGGGATGTAAAAATGATCAGTGAATTCAGTTACTGGAGGAGGTGGTACTTTGATGAGATGAAATTTTTGTAAATAATCACTCAAAACATTTGAATACGAAAGACATTATTTTTTATCCTGAGATAAACGTTTTCTCAAAACAATAAAACGCCGTGAAACATACTCTCGGGTATTTCCAAAATCCAGATTTCTTGATTTGAAGGGCTATCCAAAAACTGTATTCAGATAAACCGGTTTATTTTCCCCCAATGAAACTTTTCCCTCTTTCAGAATGTGAGGAAAAATGTCATTACCCAATAATAAATGTATGCGACATTTTTTATTGAAATTAGGATCAGCTATATAATTTCATGTGATCTGTGAATGGCATTTCATACTTTGAAAATGAAGTCAAAGGGATTTATCACCAATTTTGTCTATAATTATGAATTCCAAAGTGCAACAATACTCAGGTTACGTCAATGATGAAATCGTGCAGCTGACTCCCGACTGAGCAGATGAATACATTTCTCCCAACCCCTGTAATGACATTGATATTTTAGACATTTTCAAACCCAATTTATTGGCTAAAGATCTACTAATAAATGAAGATTGAGCTCCACAATCAGCACGGCACGAACAGTTAGCCACTGATCGAAATTATCTTTAAATTTGAGCATCGCTGTAGATAATAGTACCGCATAATTAGAGTTGAGTAACATCCCAACTCTAGAAAGTTGAGTGATTTTTCAGGAGAATTCGAATTCTGAGTCAAATCTGTATTTAATTTATTTTCAAAATACAATAAGGTATGATGTGATATTTTACAAATTTTACATCGTCCAGTAGTAGAACACTGCAAAGTGTTGCGAGAATTGGCCAAACAATTTATGCAAGCTTTATTTTGTTTAGCGATATCAAATCTCTGTTTAGGACCTTTCGACTTGAAAATTGGACAATGAAAAATAATATGATCATCTGAGCACCAAAAACACTTATACTGTTCGTGAGATTGAACAAGAAAAGCTGATTTATTTTGAGTTGAATTGAAACTAATGTTTTTTTGCAGGATGAACTAGAAGTAATTCATTTATTTTTATTTTTTGATAAATTCAGCAGCTTAATAGAAGTTTCAGCCGCAGATTCCAAAGCAATACTCTGCTTTTCCAAAAATGATTGTAATCATTATATTTGGGAATAGCATTTGAGGCATGCTTTTGTTCAAAACATTTACGAGTATGTGAATCTAAACGATTTAGCAACATATACGATAAAATGAAATCCCATTTATCAGTTTCTAAACCCATCATTTTCTACACAGAAATATTTTTTTTAAAGTGAAAATTAAATTTCGTAAGGAAGTTACATCTTCAGTATGAAAAACTGGGCAGGCTTCTATTTTACTCCAGTGAGAAAAAGCTTGTTCACGCCTATTATTGTATCGTTCTAGGAGAAGATTATAAGCTGATTGATAGTTAGCAGATGTAGATAACTGGAATGTTGTCAATCAATTCCAGTGCTGCACCACTCAAAACAGATATCAAGTAAATGAATGTTTCTACGTTAGAAATTTAACGATTTGAAACATTTGATGAAACGCAGGAAATTCTGTCATGTCACCGGAAAATGTTTTCAACGTCAATTTTTAGCAAACAACAAACGTCATTAGAATGCATCAAAGTACTATTTGAGGTAGAAGGAAGTGTTGTCTCTGATTGTTAATCGGTAGTAAGTTCAAATGATTCAAAATAAATAGTTTCCACCTCATCACATCTCCTAGTGAAATCGTCGAATATTTTATTTGCCGTAATTAACTCATCCACTTCAATGGAAATTAAAGTAATAAGCATATTATGATGTTCATCAAAATCTTCGGTTACCTTTTTCAACTTCCGAAAGCTGACTTTGAACTTTTTTTTGTGTTCCACGTCATCAACATTTTTTGACGATTCTTCAAATCAGTTTAAAATGACTAAGAGCAGTAGAACGCAATGCTCGTGTACAAGCAAGCTCTTCCTTTGAAGTTATTATAGTTAAATCCAATAAATCTGATTTCAAAATAAATAATTCAATGCCGGACTTTGGAATAACAATAATCTGAAACAAAACATCCGTGCAAAAAGTGCTCAAAAAACGTCAGCCAAATCTCAGGAACGATGGTTGGAACGTGAGATTGGAACGCAGAAAAAAAAAGAAAACATGTTTATGAAGAAATGCAAAGTTGCAAACTATAATAAATTGAATATACCTAGCTATTTTAGCTAATTTAGGTTGCGTTGAACCACCCTCAAAACATTTTTTTGACACGCGAAATAATTCACGACCTGCTCATTTGTTATGTGTTTTAAATTACAAGTTACTAAATTTTGTTTCGAAGATTTTCCATAATTACAACGGCTATGAGAGCCATTTGTTCAGAAAAGAGTAATGCACTGATGAAGGATGACATCGGCCAAACAAAAGAAAATGAAATCTCTTTCACCAAGCACCTATTATTGGGTACCACAAAAAAAAATTGGTAAACCACAAAAAAATAAATTATGTTAATCGAAAAAAATGAATTCTGAAGCTGGGATTCATCGATAGCTTCAGTTTCATTGTGTCGTTACTGCAGCAGTTAGGGAAGAGCTTGTCAGATGAACAATGTTATGAAACACAGACCACAAAAACTTCCATACCTAATCATAAACTTTACGATTCCGACCTAGCTCCGGCTGTTAAATCCGTCACCATTATAGCTTCGTCAGATAATGGTCTGCACATAGACCCTACTGAAAATTCCGTACGGGAGTTCACGATATCGTCGGGCTCGGTGCACCATCACATATTGCAGGACGTTCATCTAGTTCTCTGTGGAATTTCACAACATGTTATAAGTAGATGCTGAGATGCAATTCCAGCGACTTAATTGTGCCAAAACATATTTTTGTCCATTTCAACCCCCAATATACAAAGCAAAAAGCGGACTTTTATTACCATCTTCAGGAATGACCTGAATGCGAGCAATCTTGCAACAAGAAAGAAAAACTTTTTCTTATAAGACGAGTTAAACCGACTAGTATATGTAGATTTGAAAATTGATTCAATATCGGCATATAATTGCCGTTCAAAATATTCAAATTTCAATAAATATCCTGATACAGCCTCATTTATAAATTTTGATTTGTGTGTCCAAATGGTGGAAGAAATCAAATTATAATTATTCAACTGATGCCGCAATAATTTCTCTTTGTCTGAAAAGCATTTCAAGCACTCATGAGATGACATTTGTGATGAAACTAACCTTCATAGATTCTTTATTCAGCAATAATGTCTATTAGCAGTTTCATCGGTGATGTTTAATGAACTAACATGGCAACCGAGTTCTTGCCGTATATAATAAAGGAAGCTTCTTCAAAGCGATGAATTCTGAAATTTTTATGTAGAAAAATTCACTGACTATATTTGATAATGTTCATTTTGATGCAGTTGATAAGTCCAGTCTTTGAATACATTATTCGTTCAGTGATTGAAAAATTTCAGAATGTAGATAATTTAGCTGAATCATGTTCCTAAAATCCCAGAGCTTTCACTGACAAAGTGTCGACAAATGTCCTATATACCTCCTAAATGTCATTAGATTGACTGCCAATTCAGTTTTGACTGTTGAACTGTTTTCAAGGCGTTATGATCTTGCACCATTCGATCAATCAGATTCACAACTTCCTGCCTCACTTTTTCGAAAATTGATTATCTGAATGGTTTCCATATCACCTACAATTTCTGTGCAGGAATTTGTTCACAATAGTGGCACAGTTCCTGAATTACATTGATTGGGGTTGAATCTGGTTAATGGTTTTTCTGGAAATCTGCATCATCATCGAGCTTACAGGACTTCATTTGATGACGACGCATGTTATATCCACAGTTAAATCTTTTACGGCCCCTATCACACTGAAACATATTCGTAGGAATATTCAGTACACGCGATATCAAACCGACTCTGATGAGTGACTGGCCCCGTTTTCAAATGTTCTTCCAAACCGTGGAAAGTTAAAGTGTTGCGTATGTTTCTTCGGACTCACATCAGCAAAGGCATATGATATTGCAGAAAGTCATATTGGATAGTCCGTCATATTGGATTTAATGTGACGTCACTTCATTTTTCATAATTTTCTTAGCATTTTCATTTCATTTGATATTCATATTATAAAGAATGCATGAAAAATATTTCGTCATTTTGTGTCATCGACCTTATCGGGATAAGAAATAACTACGTATTATTTTTCATATTTTGTCAATAAACCATTTCATTTGATGAAGCAAATTGAATTAAAGGTTGTAGTAAAAATATATCAATTTTTTTCCAAAACTTGAACAAACTTCACAGAAGAATAGTAGTTTTGTTCCTTTGTTTGTAAATTATGATTTTTCATCAAACACAGCAATGACAAATTTCCATTCACGAACACACGAGACTGAATGAGATAATGTATATGAATACATACGCATTTGTTCGCTAATGGTTCATTCATTCCCTACTTAATTGGCATTTCTTTGGGGTCAATTTGATTGAAAGGGCATTTTATTCGTCACTCTTTTTACAGTTTGAATTCAGGCTGACTGTGAAATTTCAACTATAATATTACTTTCACAATCTGTCTACATGTGGTCTGTTAACTTGCAGGTTCACAATGAAAAATCGAAAGAATCGGACATTTTTTTCACAATACAATATTATTTCTTTTGCAAGACATTTATGAGTTTCTACTTTGTAATGAAAGGTTTTTGAAATGATACTAAATGCAAGAAAAAAGGTACTCACTTCGCAAAGAAATATTGTGTTTTGTTTAGTTTCCCGGTTTTGTCGTGTTCTTCTTTGGTTGCAATCTTCAAACGTTTCAACTGCAATTGCAGCAGTCATCTTCAGCAGCGTGGTCGAAGTACCTACTCTTCTTCAACGTATCAACTGTTGATACTTTGACACGTCAAGAGGAGTACTTCGACCACGATACTGATGATGATTGTTCCAGTTGCAGTTGAAAGGTTCGGAGATTATAACCAAAGAACACCACGGCAAAACCCGGAAACCAACCAAAACGTTGTCGCCAGTCGTGAAAGCTTACATTCCTACATAAGAAATATTGTGTTTGAATAGAATACATGTGAAAAGAGTATCCAAATTATTAGTAAACCACCTGATTATGAATCTCTCCTAATTACTCTATTTAATTCAATGAAGAAACACTTTCTTTGGAACATGTTCCAGGAATCACCATAGCTCCTCATCGGAAATTTAAAATGGCAAAAATTGTTCAAAAATGTTCATTTAGAATGACGATGATCATATCATATGGTAGACTTTGATTTTTTCATTGCGGTAGTGATAACATAACCAATTTCTATTTATTTCATGTAACAAATGATTCTTAACAACTTCACCGATACTTGAGATGAGTGGATGTCTCATCTAATATTTCCAATAAGGTTTTTCTACGTCATAGAATTTCCAGAAAAAAATTCCGAACTTTCTTGCCCATCCCGCGTTTCGTCTCTCGCTGTGTTTATTTGGGAGTGGATCAGTAACGAAAAACAATA
This sequence comes from Leptinotarsa undecemlineata, assembly GCA_015342065.1. Taxonomy (NCBI): domain Eukaryota; kingdom Metazoa; phylum Arthropoda; class Insecta; order Coleoptera; family Chrysomelidae; genus Leptinotarsa; species Leptinotarsa undecemlineata. The sequence goes on from WOGP01002140.1 coordinate 6,829, forward strand.
AGAATTGTTCTTTAAGAAACATGATCTGACATCGACTTCGAAGTGTAAATGAATGTACCTCTCCGTGTTAGGAATCACACGTTGGACGGTAAAACCTCGTTAGTCCTTACCTCCCTCGCACAAGTCTTCTGAGAGTTGTCGTTCCAAGGGGGGCGATAGTTGGTTAACAGAACAACAGAGTTTAACACATTTTTTTATTTGAAGCGCATATAATATTCCGGGGAGAAGATTCATATTCCAGAAATACCTAATGAAAGTTTAAACTTGTTCTTAGTTTCGAAAATAATGAATAAATTAACATGAAAATCACTTTCTGCTGGAATCTTTCATTTCTATACATGTTCTCGAATACATCTAAAATTTCCCAGGATCCTCGTATGAATTCATTCACAAAACGAAGACAACAGAGCTTTGTTTTCTAAAACAAAAAATCGTATTTCATATTTTCCAAAGGTTGAAACCATCGAGCAAAAATAAGCAATCGTGATCATACACCATGCGATACTATATAGACCTGACACAGGCTTCATCAATGAAACTAGGCTGAACGACGAATGTATTTGTTGGACTCAACTGTTTCTCTAAGCAAACACCTAGTCTAACAAAGACGTCACCTATTAGATTAACAGAAAACATAAACATTGCTTATCCAAGAAAAAAGTTCCCAGCATGAAGCTTTGACCTCGTTTGTTCATAGGTTCTGTTTCTGTTTCTAAGTGGGCGGTCGATGTCGATGCGTGGTTTTGCAATGACCGTCGGCAGTAACATTTTTACATCATAGATAAGAAATGTAATTGAAGTTTGGTTTTCACTGACATTTTGATTTTCAATGATGATGTATTCAGTTTTTAAAGTTACTTCTGTAAAGCATTTGCTGAATAAAGGAATGAAAGTGAAGTTCTATATTTTGTATATTTTTCACCATTCTCAACAAAACTTCTGCTTATTTGAAAACTGATATTCAAAAGGTTGTGGGACTAATAGATAAATGCTTTATTTAAATGATGTCTGATAGAGTTGATACTGCCAGAACTATTGAATTCGATGGCAGCCATGGAAATTAAGCACGTCTTGTTGCTTTACATGCTAATGAAGCAATGAATATATTAGAATGAATCGAAAATAAACAACAAATTGGGAACAACAATAACAACAACAAACAAATTGGGAAGAGAGGAATAACCATGCTAGGTTCATACTTCTCACCACAGTATGCGACTTCTTGCGCCTTCAAAAGCTGGCCAAACTACTGCGAAAATGTAAATCAAATCAACCACATTTCATGAACAGAAAACAGAGGTCTACAAACAAATCACTCATCAAAACTTCTATGACCTGAAGAATGATTCAAAAAGTGCTTCTTTCCGAAGTGGAGTTCAGCAATCAGAAGTCATGGGCCATAAAATTTCAGACGTGGCTAAAATATCGAATAACATGAATAGTAATAATTCCCTGTATTGTATGTTCATTACATGGAATTCAGTTGAAAGCTGCAATGGAAGATAAAATTGAATCTTTATCGAAGAATGAAACTTGGTCTCAAGTTACCCAAGCAAAAATTGCTAACGTTGACTAAAATGAATTAGTATATAATGACATTGATGGGTTAGGTTAGGTTAGGTCCAAAGTAAGTGGGTCTATTCGACCCACCACCGCAACACGCAAGGGTTTATTGTGGCTCACAACTATTCACACTCGACCATATAAATCCAGCTTCTTGAAGAAGCCGATTAGTTTGTATGGTGAGTGGTATTTCAGGTTAGATAGTAAGAGTACGACCATGCCGAACTCTAAAAACTTGATTCGGTACCCAGCGAGGCATGCACAAACTATGTGCTCCGCTATTTCATAATTTTTCAAACAGAGGCGACACACACTGTCTTCCGACAGTCTAAGTCTCTGCATATGATAATTTGAATGACAGTCCCTGTAAGAAGGATTATTAGACATCGTAGTTCATCCCTATTATAGTCAAACAAACATTTGATATCAAGCTTCGAAGGGCGAATAAATGCCTTGGAGTGAGCCAATTCTGGAAGATTCTGCCAGAAGTCTATAAATCTTCTTGCCATCCAGGCGTTCAATCTCTATTTGGCAGAGCCTAAAGCGATACGATGGTACTGATGGCCAGACAAGTCTGTCTCTGTAAGCCAGAGAGCTTCGCCTGGGCCGTTTTATGTAAAGCCTTCAGCCACCAGGCATTTGCACCATTAGCTTCAAATGGAATTGTCTCACCACTGAAGGAGAGTTGTGTTAAATCGTCAAATTTTCTCCTCTTGGTGAAGGGAATTATCACGGTTTTGCTGTGGTTGACAGACATCTGCTCTCTCAGAAACCAACGGTGAACAACGACCATCGTGCTTTGGAGAATATTACTAGCTACCCTTTTTGACGTACACCTTGCTAAGATGACAATGTCATCTGCTTAAGCTTGCAGATCTACTTTTTTCTGTTGAGGGCATTAAGCCGACTATCCATCAGGAGCGACCACAGAAGAAGAGATAGTACGCCACCTTGAGGGTAGCTTCTGGTGACCCTGAAACTAATGGCCTCGTTGTAAACAGTTTTAGTTGCAGTTATATTCACCAGCATGGTATATATCCAGCCAGTTTTGATCGATTCTATATAATTCCTAGCAAAAGACGATCCTATAGATTGAGTGCATTGACTGGTGGTTAGTCAGGGGGATGCACATAATGCCACCCTTCTGATGTGTCTATCCAGAATCCTCTCAAGTTCTTTCAATAGGAAGGATGTGATTGGTCGTACTGATTTAGGGTGAAGGTCTTTTCGATCCACACTTGCTGCCAACCAACTGGGTGGTATATAGTTCCACGTCAGACTAGCTCTATACAATTTTATGAGAATAGGTAAAATTATTTCCAGTCCTTTTTGAAGAAGAGCTGGAAATATACCTTTCTCTCCAGGAGATTTGAAGAGCTGAAACGACTTGATACAACTGCATGTGCTCTGATAACCTTCTTGACGACCACTCAGTCAAGAGTCTGATTTCCCTGAAAGTGGTTTTCTATTTAAAGCTCTAACGTTTCTTTACTAGAGAACGTGAATGTTCTATCTGGTCATTCAAGCGACACAATTTCAGCAGTCGGCTCTCTAAAGAGAATCTTGTGAATTCTTGTGCTGTGAGGTAAATCAGAGAAACTCTCACAGAAATTTCTTCAAGACTTCAAGACTTCCTAATTTCCTTGTTGTATGAGGTTGGAGTAGTTTTATAAAACTCCCAGTTATCTGACTCGATTACATAATCTTCGAACTCCTTCTCTTCATTCTGCAAGGCTTTTGTTCCACCAAGAAAAATTATGGTTATCTATTTTAATTCTCAGTGCACAGTTTTCATGATAGCATGAGATCACTGCTTCGCGAAGTTGCTCCGCTACTATATCCTATTCATTACAACTGTTAATAGTAATGAATCCGTCTTCAAAGTACGATTGGAGGGAGTTTTTATACTCACTTCAATCAGAGAATTTAGGATCACCATATTCCACTACTGGTCTTAGACCTGTTGCAAAATTGAAAAGAATATATCTATGGTCTGATACAGACCAAGCAGAAGATTCAGAAAAATGGCGTGAATCTTGTTGCTCACAGGAAATTAGCTGGTGGTTAAGTCTAATACCTCTTGCCTATTACCTACCTAGGAGGGATCAGATGGAGGATCCTCAAGGACAAGTTCACCCTCCTTTCTCAGTATCGAGAAATTACTAGGCTCAGATGATGAGGTGAGGAGACCTGCCGTTTCTGATTTGTCTGCTGGTTTTTTTGGATCCCTTTGACGAAATTTCATCTTCGCTTTCGAAGAGCCCAACCTTTTTTCCTGGTTTCTCGACGAGACGTCAGCTGTCTTCGTCTCCTGAGAACCAACTGTTTTCCCAGACTTGAAATGGGTCTGAACTGTTCGTTTACCCCCATGTTTGGGTGGACGATTGATTAAACTCCTCCCCATAGTTGGATTTCCATCCGGCTTCGTTTTTGTTTACTCTGACTGCTATACTAGAGTGACTCAGTTGAGTAGTTTCCTGTGGGAGGGTACCCAAGTTTTAGGGCGGAATAGGACCTGCCCAAAACCAAAATGTGATCCATCGCCAACAGCGAAGATCCACGTTAGACCAAGGCCTCACTTTTTCTTGTGGAGAATAGTCCACTCCATACCATGGTTCATTTTCCTCAATCTAGTGAGGACCTGGTCATAGGTCAGTCGATGACTGCCTTCGTCAGGTAGGAAAGCAACATAGATGTGTGTGACGTATTTCAGAGAAGTTCCCTCCCACGATTGCGGGGCATTAATTACACCCGCAAGCCTGTTGGTGCTAACCTGATCCTCACAAATGATTTGTAACCATCCAGGCCTAAAAACACAGCTCTGGAATTGTACCTGTGGCTCATCATCTAGAATAACCTCTATATCCGACAAAATAGCACCCTGAAGAGATTCCAGCTGATTGGCCGTTAATGAGGTAGTCGGATAATCAAGGTGCAATATTCCCACCTTGATACTCGCAACAACCTTCTCATATGAGGGTTTTTGCACGCCAGCTGCATCTGGCGAAGTAAGGATAGTTTTGTGAAACGGTCGGGGCTCCTACTTTTAACTGGATTGAGATTTGTCCGCTCGCAAACAAAACGAAACTGGCGAACATTTGGAAGTTTTTGAATGACTGCTGACATTATCTAAGCAAATATCTGAGTTAGCATAGTTATATTAATTAAACTTTTGATGAATTCACCGTTATGTACATTCGTAGGCTACCACACACGAATTCATATGATTAACAGTTAACTTTAACTTCCAAAACATACATGTATAAATTCCACAGCTATCGGACTATTAGTTTATGGGATGGTTGTTCTCCCAATACCTCAAACTTCGAACAAAAATAAATATATTTTATCAACTGAACAGTGATCATAACTACAATTCAAATGTAACAACGTCGTAAAAAATGTTTAAATTTTCTCTGACCATAAAAGTATCACGATAGACTAGGGAAAGAAGGTCAATCACGGCAGAGCCATGTATAACCGTGACAAGGCGATGCTACGACGAGAGGGTGCCCGGTATCTCCGGATAGGTTCCGTTAGAGACAGCTGATAGTGTCAGTGTCATTCATCCTCTTGGCACCTATACGCACACCTTAGGATTAAGCCTTCATTGGGATGCCATTTAGTTAGAGAATAACAGAACCACAAGTGATTCTGTTATTTCCTACCATTACTCAGTACAAAAACATTTCATTTCTTTATTGTCTAGCAGTCATCCACATCGAACACTGTAATCGAACACTCAAGAATCGAGTGGTCGAATACCCGAAATTTGTGTTGGCTGGACTGAATTTCTGTTTCCGCCGGGTGAGAAGAAATCTTAGTAAAATAGGTCTCTTTGAGTCAAGCCTGCGAACTGGTAACATCTCTTTCTTGTGCAAGTGAAACTGTTCGCTTCGTCAAACCCACGTGGCGCTTTTATATTTTGTGTTCCGTTAGTCATAGTGTTTTGGTGTTAATAAATTTCATCATTGATAAACGTCGTGTGTTAATTAATGAATTCACCTATCACAGTCCGGTCACCAGTCGGGACGACCACGTAGCGGAGCTACGTGGAAGCAGGCATCCAATGGCTGGTTTATTCAACTTCCATATCCAAGCCACTGTACTCGCAAAAGCAGCAGGCAAAGTGGCTCATGTAGTGAAAGATGAACAATGACAGCCAACCCGCCGACAACGATAGGAAACAGAGGTTCAAGGCAAAATAAATTGATGAAGGTTTTTTCAAACAGACAAACAGACTGTTTGAAAAAACCTTTGGCAACTTATCTCGCTTTGAATCTCTGTCTCCCATCAATGTCGGCGGGTTGGCATAAATTACCAAAAGTCGTTTTTGGTGATCAGTCAAACGTGATCTTAAAATAGCATAGCTCTAAGTAAAAACTGCCTTTCCCTACGAAAATCTACAAGAAAACATTTAGATGGAACATCTCCAAGGTTCCGTGCGAGGTGACTTTGCGAATTTAGGAAAAGTCTCTACAGCTGAAACAATTCCCCAAATGCTAGAATCTGAAGTTCAAGCCCCTTTATATTTGTTGATGAAATATATAATTGAAAGTGTATTTGGCTCTGTACAGATGGCACGTAGCTCCGCTACGTGGAAGCAGGCATCCAATGGCCGGTTTATTCAACTTCCATATCAAAGCAACTGTACTCGCAACAGCAACAGGCACAGTGGCTCATGTAGTGAAAGATGAACAAGGACAGCCAACCCGCCGACATTGACAGGAAACAGAGGTTCAAAGCAAAATAAGTTGCCGAAGGTTTTTCCAAACAGACAAACAGACTGCCTGAAAAAAACCTTTGGCAACTTATCTCGCTTTGAATCTCTGTTTCCCATCAATGTCGGCGGGTTGGCAAAGATTACCCAAAGACGTTTTTGGAGATCTCGTAGGTATTGCAGTCAAACGTGATCTTCAAATAGCATAGCTCTAAGTGAAAACTGCCTTTCCCTACGAAAATCTACAAGAAAACATCTACATGGAACATTCCCAAGGTTCCGTGCGAGGTGACTTTGCGAAATCCAGAAAAGTCTCTACAGCTGAAACAATTCCCCAAATGCTAGAATCTGAAGTTGAAGAAATGTCTAGCCCCTGTATATTTGTTGATAAAATATATAATTGAAAGTGTATTTGGCTCTGTACAGATGGTTTTATTTTGACGAAGTCGGAATGTGATATTTGATTGTTTGTGCACCCTCATCTATACCTTCTGATCCTGCAGCTAATTTGAAAATCCCCGATGACACCATTGAAAGTGTATCCTTTATCGAGAAGTTGTACATTACCATCAATAATTGCCCTAACAGTCTGTGGTGTCAGTTTTTTGAACCAATTTTGTCATAATTTCAGTGATTTAAATTGAAAAACCGTAAGGATTTTCAATTATCTAATAGGTACTGTCAACTACGGAATAATCTATAGCAAAACACAGGATACAGCTATACAAATCTCGAAGACAGCAAGTATTAGTGTTTTCGCCTGCTGAATAAAATATGGACAACCAAAGCGCAATAAATCTTGTTAATAATCCAGAATTTCACAAGGGAACGAAACACATTTACATTAAATTTTATTTCGTTCGTGAACTTGTTGAAAAAAAGTTGTTGGAATAGAGCACGAGGGTGGTCTGAAAAGTTCCCTTTCAACTCTACACATTTCTCCCAGCGATGATTCCATCTCTGTATACCGTTCAAATGATACTCGGCGTTTTTCTTTACAAAAAACTTGTTCACGAAGATAATTGCCTCTTCAGCTTGTTAAGTAATGGTGTTCAGTATGCTCCTCCTCCTTTTTGAAATAACTCCATGACAATCCCAACAAACAGTCGTCATCACTTTCGCAGCCAGAAAAACAGTATTTGCTATTTTTGGAGCCGGTTTCCCCTTTGCAGTCCACTGCAAACAATATAGGGTATGCAAAAGAACTCGAACGATTTATGGAATAAACAAAGATTCAATTCATTCAGAGCATATTTCACATCAGGAGAAATTATTTTTTTTATTGACTTGAGCCAGCTTGCTTACCTACTGGTTGTCAGAAATGAAATCTACCATCATTTTAATAGAGACATACAAATGGCTGGAAGGTAATAGTTATTTGGATTTCGGACTAATAAAAGAGATACCAATTAAAATGATAGACCGAACTAGGAAATTGAAGTTCAAAGACCACGGAAAATTTTGTTTGGAAAGAAAAGTAACAAGTTTCTGCGACTTGTTTTTTTCCAACATCCAACAATCTCAACCAGAAGGCAAAGGAAATTATTTACCTTTGACATAAACAGTAATATTCTATATAAGTGATACCTTTCATTTATTAGACATCAAAAATTGTTTTAAAAAAACCTTGAGAATTTTTATTTACAATAAAAATAATTGCAACTGCATCGTCGGTATGAAAATCTTTTGGAAATTTTTCAAAATATCTGATTCTCCCATCTTATTATGCCTACAGAACTATAGTATATAGATGTCTGTAGTATTTTTTCCAATAGTTTTAGTGTCGTGTGCATGGGAAGTAACGCACAAAAGATAAGAGAACATAGGGTATCTTGAAACCCTCCTATTTCCCCCATTTCATAAAAGAATTGTTACCCCTCCATATCTATCATTCGCGTGCCAGCATGAATTTCACTCCAGTGGCTTACTGAGAAACAGTTTGTAAGGTTCGAAAACTTTACTTCCCAAACTTGTCCTAGTTTTCATACTAAGATTTATAATACAAAGGACTAACGTTACGAAAATGAAATATTTTTTTCTCCCAAAACCTTATTTTTTGGCCAACATTTTTTGCTTTTCTACAGTCAGAACTTATTCGGAATCTAAAAAATGAAGAATGAGTAATAAATGGAATGATTATAAGAACCCTAGTTTATAAAAACATATGATAATGCAGTGATCTGAAATGAAAATGTGTCAATATGGCGTTGAAACGATGTTATTTACAGTAAGTGAAAAGTAAACAATATATCAGGGAGCAATATGGAAAATATACAGAAGAAAGACGGTGGACAAACAAAAAATATTTCAAACCCAGCTACTTCACAACGTTCTGACTCAGTATTCACAATCGTCTTTTAACTCCTCCTAAATTGAAAATTTACATTAAACATAAAAAAGAAGATATAAAAATATGTGTAATTTGATGCAAAAATCCGTTGAAATCAGTGGTTGAATTTCACTCATACTACTTATTTTGACGACTTTTCAGGAGTTACTATGAAAGTGAAATATTCCCATAGTAAACAAACAGGTGGTTTCGAAATTTTGGAAACGCGCAATGTTCATACCTTGTTTTTGTTATTTCAGAAACTTTTTTGTAGGATCAGTTTTTTGGTCACCTATGCGAATCATCATGTCATACGTGAATAAATAACTTGTGAGTTGCCACTTCGGGTTCAACATATTGAGTATATAGAATAATGTAGGAACTATCACGTCCTAAATGAATGAATATTTTCAGTAAGAAAAGAGATTCTTCGTCATCTCAGTTGATTTACATAAAAAGTTAACGAATCACACAGTCCTATCTCTTAATTTCGTTTCGTCACTCATAGTATAAAAAAAAGTCGCTTCTGGCTGTCTGTTCCTGTATATGCTTAGATCTTTAAAACTATTCAACGGACTTTGTTGTGGGTTTTTTAAATAATGAAGTGATTCAAAAGAAATGTTTATATGTTTATAACATGCATAATATAGTAGTGAAACTCTGATAATTTTTGAGGTTTTCGCTCCACTGCAAACACTGGCTGAACCCTACGTGATAGTTCCAAATAATGTGCTACATTAGTGTACACCTTGAAAAAGTCTACAAAAAAATCCCGTATGGCATATGTCTATCTCTTAGAAAATTCATAGAGAATAATCAGTACCCAGTTCTACACTTACTCATTTCAATTTCTTATATACAGTTGGATCGACGAAAACATTTACATTCGTCAGCATTTGAATAAAGCACATATTTTTATACAGCTCCGCTTTTTTCTGAAGATAAGGAAAAGGAATACGAAATTATCGTTATTTGCTTTCAATAGGGAAGACTATTCGGATAATCGCTTTCACTCGTTACTTCGAAATGAGATAGCTTTACAAACGTGCGTCATTGGCAATTTCTCAGATTCTGAAACCAACTGCTGACATATCACTATCATGTTTTTCAGTTAACATTATTTTTATGTTGTTTATTGAAAATTTTCTTCAGTTTTAGTTTTATTATAATACAACAATTAGTTATTTTCTTAATTATTAAACTGTAGGCATGTATTATTTATACTTTATGAATATTTTCTTGAAAATTAAAGATGTTCGTGACAGTAACCACGGCGCGGCGTTTCGATTTTATCAGTTTGTCGACTTACGAGTATATCAGATACAAAAATGTATGACGCATGTCTATTCTTTCGTCGACTTAACTATATGTTCAAGCGATAATGCTATTATTAGTTAAACCACAAATTCACCGTCCTGAACGTTAAGACTGTATAAGTATAAAACATATACAGTAAAAACTCAATTTGATACGCCTCTGAATCTACCTAACGTTTCTTTCAACGATTGTGGCACGGCATTCATTGTTCAATTTTGTGCAGATTATAGCTCTCATTCATTCCCTCATACAACGAAGTGGTGGTGTGAGCTCAAGGTCATTGCAGAGGGGTTGATGTTGGCGTTGATTTTATATTCCAGCGAAACTTGCAGTGAATTATATTTTGTGAAATTTAGTATAGTGGCAATAATTCAACAACAATTATTGTAGTTTGGATAAGAAATATTTTAGTTTTTTTCATACGAATTTTCACATAATTTGTAGTTATAATTGCCCGATGATTGTAAACTACTATTTTTTTGTTTGAAGGTGGTTGACAATGTTTCGTGGTGTATTACATCAGTTCGGACTTCCATTGTCTAATATAATATAAATTGATTTGAAATCCCTGAA
>WOGP01002141.1:0-17329 GCA_015342065.1 Leptinotarsa undecemlineata
TCACGGAATAAGCTTGATCTGCTTATGTCATCGATGACATCGTAATGACATTCATTCATCTATTTGATTTAATCCCAGCCAAGAGGATTGTTATGGAGAATCGTTGAATCATTACGAGTATTAGAGAAGTTGCTGAATTTTAGACATGAAGCGTGTGGGAGCGAAGTTCGTTCCAAAATTGCATGAGCATGAGCATCCTCGCATGAGCATCGCTCAGAAATTTTTGAATGACTAGACGGCTATCCTGATTTGCCTAAAAAAGTCATAACTGATACCAATCATGGGTATAGGGTTATGATATGGAAACCAAAGTCCAATCGTCCCAATGGAAGTGTCCAGAGGACCCAAGACCAATAAAAGCACGCCAAACCAAACCAAACGTCAAGGTTCTGCTCACTGTTTTGTCAAGGAGGACTTCCTAGTATCTTGAAGTTATGCGCCGCTTGCGGGAAGCAATACGATTTTCATGGATTCATGGATTTTGCATTACCATAATGCACCTGCTCATTCGTCATTGCTTGTTCGTAATTTTCCGGCCGTCATCATGCCTCAGCCATAAAAAAGACCCATAAAAGAACGGCGTTTTGCGAGGATTGAGGACATGAAAATCAAATCGCTGAGAGACCTCAAGAACATACCAAAAAGTGCATATCATATCATAGTATCAAATAATAATAATTTTTTTTTAAGACTGTATATTATTATTTATTATGACTCGTCATAACACATTTGTGTGAATAATGAATGAAGTACATACATACTATTTTAAAGCAAATTTGCCAAAAAAATGTATGTCAGCCATTGGTTAAATAGCTCGCTAACCTGATTAGAATCTAATTTTGTTCACTCTTTTATATATTTTGATAGTGTTTGTCATCCGAAATACTATGGCAAAAATTTCAAATCGATTGCCAATCTTGAAATTACGCGTTTGTCCATAGTTAGTCTTACGTCACGAGATACGTATGATTGTCGGTAGAGCATCTGAATCACGTATGGACTGTTGTAAATCGAATTAATTATTTTTTAAGAGTGTTTGTGGCTTTAATAATATTTATAAAGGTACCTGCTCAGAAGAGGTAGGTAGGATTTTTTTATTTTCTGACCACTTCCATACACAAACGCCAGTACATTTATGAAGACGCATTCAATATTTGACACTTCATTGAAAGTGGCTTCAGTCCAGTGACGTTTTTTTTTAAATCAGATATACCTAAATTACAATAAACTTCACATTAATGGATCACATTCAACAATAATTGGTACCATACGACATCGGAAATATTTCATTAAAGATGTGAAAAAGGAAAGAAAAACGAAAAATCAACTACTAATTAACGATAGACAACATGAAAAGCAGAGAAAGTTGGTGGTATACATTGTGGTGCTTTGAATAGTATAAGATTATTTTACTAACATGAAAACGTAATGCGATCAGACAATATGATATAGTAAGATGATATAATCAATATAGTTATTTAGTAACTTACAGTATCTAGATATCTTATAAAATTAGTTCTGAGAATTATAAATATTTTATATAGTGATGCGTTTTTTAGTAGTCATAATGAGTTTATCGTTTGTAGTGATGAATTTTTTAAAATTTGTTTTATACATTTTTCAATTTGAGATATTCCTTGTTTGTTTTGGCAGTATATTATACAATTTCGGTGCGAAATAATATATTGTCCTTTGTGTATGGCATTTCTTGAATCGTGGTAGTGATAAATTTGTTACTTTCATGTTGAATGAGTAACATCACACTGCATTTCGCTGAAGCATTGGATCTACTCAGAGCAATTTTTTCGCCGATATTCCTCAAATTAGGTTAGGTTAGGTCTAGAGTGAGCCACAATAAACCCTTACGGATTTATTGTGGCTCACACCTATTCACACTCAGCCCAAATAAACCCAGCTTTTTAACGAAGCCGATTAGTTTGTTGGTGAATGGTCTCTCAGGTCAGATGGTAAGAGTACGGTTCTGCCGAACTCTAAGAACCTGATTTGATTCCCAGCGGGGCAGGCACAAAGTATATGTTCTGCTGTTTCATCATTTTCCAAACAGAGACGACACACACTGTCTTCCGACAGTTCAAGAGTCTGCATATGATGATTCAAATGACAGTGACCAGTTAAAAGGTCTGTTAGACATCGTAGTTCATCCCTACTGTAGTCCAACAACTCTATCAAGCTTCGAAGGATGGATATACGCCTTGGAGTGATCCAATCCTGGAAGATTCTGCCAGAAGTCCATAAATCATCTTGCCATCCAGGTATTCAATGTTTGTTTGGCAAAGCCCAAAGCGATGCCAATGACAGGTTTTGGTTCGATGAAGCCACTTGCAGCACCCTCCTTCGCAAGAGAGTCGTCCTCAAATTCCTCAAATTAAGTGCCAATTTCTTTTTTGGAATTAAAAAAGGGAAAAAGATCCCTTTCATCTGCCTACTTCAATCTTTCAGTAAATGAAAACCCGATACTCACCAAACGTTATTTTTGAGTGTTAACATTGATTTCAATACGGTAGTTTTCTATATAAAATCAATTTAACTTTAGCATTTTTTGGAAAACTTATTGTTGGCATCCCAAAGCCCATTATTTTCTTAACGATTGCACCTATTTTCAAAAGCAAAGAATAGATAGGAAATCTAAATCCCTTTTCAAATGTGTTATCAGTCGACACTCATTCTCATTAAAAAAAAAGTGGAAGACTGTTGAAGTTTTGCTATAGTTTTCATATCAAAACGTGCTCTTGGATTTCCACAAAATGTTCTTTTTCCGGAAGCCATGTCTAGTGGTATATTTTCACCATCACATTTTATCCTAAAGTTACAAATTCAGAAAAAAATGTATATTTTTGAACATGTGTCGTGTTTCCCATTTACTTTGTTATCATTTCTTTTGTAGGAAATCCGATAAAAGAGCAGTTAACTTATCGGAAGCCATTCCCTACTCGACGAGTTGATTTACCGCTCCCTTGTAGTTCAAATAACATTTTTTTAAAGAAAGGAAGTCAACTTAATCATCTGTGAAATGGAATAATTTATGAAGGCTGTGGCACGTTCCGATACTAGGAGGTTTAATTATTTCCTATGTTTTCTTACCTAAGGGCTCTTCCTTATGATCTGGGCCGGATATACCAAACTCCAAAAATAAATGGGTATTAGTGCACTTCGTTGAAGCGGCATAAGAAATGGAGTGTGAACAAAATTAATCAGTTTTTACCTTTGGATACTTGATAAAAAAACAATGAGGAACTATCCACTTCCACTTTTATTCAGTCTACTAAGTTTTCATTTAGTGAGCCTTCAGGGAATGTGATAGAAAGTATTGTCGAAATTGGATTTTGTTGACATTATGTAATAAACGATGATGCATTTTTCTGATAAGCAAATCTGAATAATAAAAAAATGGTGAGGAACTGAATTGTTTGGATAAATCTCAGTGGAATCAATCGAGAGTAGAACAATAGTTTCTGATATTTTAAATGTAACATTCTGAAATGTTCAATCTATTTTGAGAAAACTTTTCATTGATTTGGTTAATATATGAAAGTAAACAAATAGTTGAAGTAAAATGACTGCATTATGAGAAAAAATTTGAAGATTGAAAGGGGTATATTTTTAGGAAAGATTTATTTTTGGGAAAGAAAGGTTTTGACTTTCTATTTCTCCTTCTTTATACACAAAATGTGCGAAACTCTCAAAGGAAGAAAGAAATCAATTTCAAAATGAACTCTCTTCAAAATTATGTAGATCATGCAACTATTTTCATAATAACATTGAAATATACAAAAAATAGTTTTTCCTATTCGTAAAAATTTTCTCTTGCAGTTTGTGTCTAACAGTAGCTTCTGGATATGATGATGAGATCATAACATTGAATACTAGATAAATGAAACCCCACGCACAATCTATGATTTTTGTAGGTAACTACTTTATTCTACCCCAACATTGTATTTAACTTTTGTGATAAGTATTTGTATATTTTTTCTGTATAAATGAACGTTATTATATGTACATATCTTTGTGAAGTTTCCTGAACATTTTTTTTTGTCTCAGAGGGGACATGATCCTGCATGAATATAAAATTCCAGGTTAGAAGCAACTCTAAAGAGGGCTCAACCTAGTGAAGATAGGCAACCCATTCTGTACGAAGAATGGTGCTTTGACTTCATCAGATATCTCCAACGGAGACACTGGAATGCTAGGCGATCTCGCAGAGAACTCTCTTTGCATCCATACAAGCGACATCGTAGGGGTTTCTCAAGGGTTTCCTGAAACCCTACATCAGCAACCTACATCACGAAAGTGGGCTTTGGCGGTACTGACGAAGGTTATAGGCAAGTTTGATACTACTACTGTAGAATACCGGTTCTACAGGGTCATTATCATGGGAATGGGAGAGATCCAGTCATAATCAATTCAGAACAGAATCTCAGAGACCCCATTATACAAAAATGCTTCAATATACTGCTGCTGAATATTTTTTTCACCAGATATTTGACGGCGGTCAAAATGAAAATGGTAATGATAAGATGATGAGCAAGAATTTGAGGAAATCGTTATCAGAACCTCATGTGAGATAATTTGGAACCGTATTCAACCAGGTATAGGAAACATCTAATGAGGGCCTACCTATAAGACGGACCACATACTTAACTCTGATACCAATATACCAATACTCTGATACCAATATTGCTGATTCAGACTGAAAAATTGATAATTCAAAGTGCAATTTCAACAAAAGCTTCACGATTAAAGTCATAAATCGTAAAGAGTGGATGATAATTAGTCACCCTGAGAACATACCTGGTATACAGACGGTCAAAAAGTGAACAAGAGACAAGAGCTTGAATATACTATGGATGCAATATGCAATAAATATTAATTGACAACTAGGCATCACTCGGTTCATTGATTAACCTAAAAGGATCTGATATCAAGAAATTATTAATTTTGTACTCGATGGTTGGACACTAATGAATCATAGATAACGAAAAGGCTGATCAGTGTGCTTAGATAGGGATCGACCATAAACGGGCCATAAACTTGCTGTACAGATACCACCAGGAATACCTTCATAAAGGGGCCGTTGGGAGCTGAAATCACCTTCGAATAATTATTGGAAACAACCTAAAAAAAATGGGGCTACACGAAGTAGGACTTTGGTCCTACACAACTCATTTCTGCTTTCTTCTAAGTTTGTTATTTGTACCATACTACCATCTTGCGGCACTGAATCTGAATGTGTTTGTTACTCATATCGAATTATAGTTACCAGTCAGTCATAATGTTTTTTACTGATATATACGTACCCTCGAGTTAGATAACCAACCAAAGTAGGAATAATGTTTTTTCAAGGTTCAGGTTTTTCCTTCTCGGCCGTCTACTGACGTTTTTTCCGTTTGAGGACTCAAGAAATTTGCGAGTTCAGTGCGACTCGATTTCTAATTATCTATTTGATTCATTGTTTGAAACATTTTGCTCAGGTCCTTGAGAACAACATTTTGTCGGTCGTGCCCTGTGTCTGTGATTCATTTTAGGTGACTAACTTGATTAACTTCAAAGATACAAGTTGAAATGAAGAGATCAACTGCACAACTAGTGTTTTTTGGGCAGCAGTGATCTTCCTCCACGAAAGCCTTGAGATAACCTTTTACAAGTTATTGCAACAACTCGTCAATAAGGAAACTAAAAATTAGTAAATGTTTTTGGAGGCTTTGAAATCAGCTGCATCTCATGTATCAAAAAACATTTTCAGAAATTTTATTTCAAAATTCCAAACAATGGCCTGTTGATATATGTCAAATTGTACAACATTTTAATGATGAGAAATACCAGTGGTTATTCATATTGAACTTGGCTAACAAACAACGCAAAACAAATAATTCAAGTTTCTCAGTTTACTAATTTAAATACTAAAACAAACAATTGAACGAAAATAGCCCTGTGTTACTACTTTTCCATGGTTCAAACAAATAATAAAAAATAAAACGTATTTTCCTAGGAGAATAGAACATTTTTCTTCGTTACAGTTGAGATGTTTTCTAAACAGGATATTTCAGAGGTTAATTACTACAAACAGAGAGGATTCCAGGTATGAGTGATTTATTGGGTAAAACCCAACATATTCGGTTCTTGAGATGAAATGATAATTATATATCAGATTTTCTTTCAAAACTTTCGTAACTTACGTTAAAATACTTACCAAAGTCACAAAATATGTTTTTACGATTTGACGATCACGGAAGAAGAGATCTTGAATAATACTGATGAACATTCATCAAAAAGTAGTAGTACATTTATATTTATGATGCACTATTTGGAACCTTTGGTGTAGTAATGAATATTACTGGAGTTTTTTTCCCAACACCAAACCGTTATTTTAACACCTCGACACGTGTTTCGATCACCAAGCGATCAGCTTCAAGAGGAAGATCAAACTGTTTGATCTTCTTCTTAATGGTTTAGTGTTGGAAAGAAAAAAAAATCACCAGTTATATCTAGTACATCTATAGTTAGACAAAGGATTATTCGTTTTGCGAGTGTTAGATGCTTATGAGGAAAAATTTACAATAGATGGAGCCATATTTGATTGAAAGGTTGGTTTACAATAACCTACATTATTGAAAGATATCGCTCCTGTTAATTTTGACTTTGACTACCTGAATCGGATATTCGGAGACAAATGATCTCTGATTATCCATCACATGTTTTCAATATCATTCCAAATGACAAATTTTTTGTTTATTTCGAAAAATTTTTTTTGGATTCTAACCCGTTTAACTTTTTACCATTTTTATTGTGGTGGTTAATAGTCATATATTGAGAAGAGCAACACCGTCCAAATCATACCTATTTCAATTTTGTAATATTGTCGTTTTGCAAAACGCACTTTATAGACAGCGCCTCCGTCGTATGTGGAAGTGATGACAAAATTTTGTGACGATTATTTTATGAAAACTTTAGTTTTCTTGACATATTCGTCAGTCGTGACTAAGACATAGACAAATAACTTTCGTCGTCACAGTTAACGCACATACCACTGATAATGTATGTCGCAATAGAAGACGAAACGTTTATCACTACGCTGTTTCCGAGCACTTCGAAATATTGCATTTTTTACTTTTTTCGACGCAACTAATAGTAGAATTTGTACATGTCCTTCAATAAGCGCAGTCACAGAGGTCTACACCAAAGTTGTAATGGAATCTCGTCTCCGTCTTCGGAAGTGCAGACCTTCCGCATGAAACGAACCTCCGTATATCCGCTTACACAAGTTTTTTTAACGGAGTTTTAACGGAAGCGTGTCATTCGGCACTGCAATATTTTATTGAGTATAACTCAGACCAGTCTTATTTATAAATTTTGTTAATAAAGCTATGGTGAAATAAGATTTACTTCTTTTGTTTATCATAAAATTCTCTATGAAAGGGAAAATCACTCTTCATGCAAAACATTCAGTTTGAAAAACAAAAACTTGTTTTTTAGAATTATTGATAATTATTGATTATTGAAAGAATAAATCGGGCTTCGTTGAAAAAGTTTTACCTTTGACCAATTAGAAACCAGTTCCATCAAACGCAAGATTATAATAAAAATATTTACACTATCTATAAATATTTTCGTGATTTTCACAATTTTTTCCAGCGATAACCCACGTACAAGTTTATTGTTATTATGTCTTTCAAAGTATGATACATCTGTTCCAGACTTCTCAGGTGGAAAAGAGTGCTAAATGAGATTTATCACATTCTAGGAGGAAACCATATATCTTGTTTTTGTTTATTTATGTTTCACGGTGTATATATTTTAAAAATATTACGATTTCGATCGTTAAAGTCTAATTCTTCGACAGTCATTAAAATAATTTATAAGTTGTTGATACAACAAGCGTTTAGGTGGTAGAAAATCAGTCTCTTCAGTAAGAGAACAAATAACCTTTTATTCAAACTCTTCATTTGAACATTGTTGGTAATGAATAATAAAATTACTCAAGGGTATACTTTGGAAAAAAATTGCTTGTTACTGCCCTAGGCCTGCAGAAGTCAGTAAATAGATTTCATCTAAAAAAAACTAAAATCAATTATGAAAGGACAATTAAATGAAAAAAAATAAATAAAAATTACCTATTATCTTGAATGAAATAATATAAGACCAAATTTTTATGTTGAATGTCTCATTTTAACTATTAGGCATTTACTGCATAAACTGAAAATGAATCAAATTGAAATTAAATTATTCATTATAAAAACAACAGTCGATATGCAACATTTTGATACTAAATCATTTTGTCTTTAGAGTTTTCTATATTCAGAAGCGGATGATGAATTGGTGTATTACATTCTTGGTGAAGGTTACAAATATGAAGAATATTCTTGGTAGAGGTTTCAAATGTCTACTCTCTTTGTAATATTTGCTTAAGGTTTCTTTATTTCATGTACTCTTAATTATCTGTTTATTTTTATTCAAGTAATTCTTGTGATTCTCAGCTATTGGCCAATTCCAGCACATATTTATTTTTAACAATATTCAAGTTATGTAATTTTTTATATTTTTTCAGCTCATCATAATCACTTAGTTTTCTATAAAAAGAAGAAATCGTTCACACAATTTTGATTTTTTTGCAATTCAACATTTGATAATGTAAAATATTTCAATGAAGTAATCAATTCATTGAAATGTGAAAATTGACTTAATTTATATACAAATAATGCGACTAATACGAGTATAAAAGTTATTGAATTTGTAAACAGAGCAGGGATGTCATATCTACGTTGGCACTGATTTGATTTGATTTCTTGCACTTGTATTCACAGAAAAGAGGATAAGTATTAGAATCCCATTTTTTTATGTTTTAACAATAGGTACATTTAATTATAACAATTGTTTAAGTAAAGGCTTCAAAATTGTTTAAAATATGTTATTATGTAGCTTCTTGCAATTGGAAAACAAAATGAAAAAAATTAAAAAACAGTGTTTGATTGCTTTCGAATCAAATGACACTTTGAATATTTTGGAGGTCAAGTTTTCGATAAAAAAATATTTGTGAATCAACTTGTAATTAAGGACTAGACATATTTCATTTTTTTAAACAATGTCAACAAAATATTTATTGAAATTCCGCGAATTGTGTGTTATACCATTTTGTTGAAATTGATACCATCATTATTTTTTCTTGCTTTTAATGATTTTATGTTCAGCACTAAGTTACCACTTTGTACAATTTCCACAATCCAAAAATATTTTTACATTTTTCTGTTTCTTGTAGCGTTTCTATGTATCTTCATTTATTTTTTATTTTCAGATGTTGAAGAACTTTCAGCCCGGCTGAGCCTAATGGCCGCCTCAACCAGTGAGAATGAACTTCTTAAAGAGGCCGGATTGGGCTCCATCGCCGACCCAAACTACCTCAATAGCAGATGTGTTTATTTGGAACAACTGCTCAGCGGTAAGATCACCTAAATGAACATGTGCACACATTATTCATCTATAGTCCAGGCAACGACATATTATACCGGGTGCAATTATTTGAATATAGCATAAAACATCTTGATTGATTGAGGTCAAACATGATGATATATTTGCAAGATATGGTTTTCCTTTTTTCGTTTAATAATTGAAATTACCATATTTGTGTTTATCATATACATGTTTTCATATACATGTTTTCGACATTCATGCAATATTCATATTCAGTCGGGATATCATATAAAATTATAACGTAACTTTCAAAAAAATCACTCAGTATTTTTAAGTTTGCCATTACCATTTAGAGCCGGACCCCCTTACAAGAGCATCCAGAATTTTATGAACACGAGACCACAGGATTGCATTATCACATCATTGACAACACATCCCGCTTTTTAATTAAATAACTTAAGTAATGTACACACACATACCTAATAACCTTTCCTAACCTAGTCTAACCTAGACACAAAACAACTTAAGAGAATTAGTTGACAGATACATAATTATCAGAGAAAGATACATAACACTAGATTTTTGGATGCTTGCAAAAGTCTAAAATAGTGATAAGTGGCACATAAACTGGGAATAGTGATAAGGGAGCCATTCCAGAAAACATTTATCTCTATGTACAAAGAACATTATCCTATATGGTGGGCCACGTATCAGACAGAAATTTTCTCAGATAAAATCGATCTGGCACTGATGAGGAACAAACTAGAAAAAAACACAAGTGCAAATAAAACAGATGTGTGTAAGAAGTAATGAGCAGAAATAGATTGACTCTATACTGGGCATCCAGTATAGAGTTAATCTAAGTGTTGCGATACAAAAACATGTGGTTTGGAATGAAATAAAAAGAGAAAGTACTCGAAAAATGCATCTGGGAACAAACATAGGAAAACCTTTGGAAAAAAACCCAGAAAACAGATCCGTAGAACACTGTTCACTCAGAAAACACCTAAACAAAATACGGCTGAATGACAAAGATCCCAACTGCAGAGACAGTTCATCGTATTGTATGTGAGTTGGATCACAGGAGGCAAACAATTAATGAAAAACCCAAATCATATCCAGAGACTGAAGAGAGGTGGACAAGTTAGACAACAGTGGAAAAAGTGTGTAAAATCAATTTGTGATATGAAAATCCCCTTGAGTTAATTTTAGATAATGGCTGTTCAACTTGATATCAAGGAAATATTTTCCCATTCATAATAGTTGAGATCAGACAACTAGATGATACCAGAGCCCAAAAGCATCACATTCATGATCCTGTAACAGATCTGTTTTGACCTAGTGGATTTGACCAGAGTGACGAAGCGATGTCAGGTGGGGAAGTTTATAAAATTGATAGCTCTGAGCCGAAAAACCCCAATGTATTGGTCCGAATTTTTGATAAATCAAACATGAAAATGACTTTTAAAACTGCTACTACACTTCAACAAATATTGTGCCACAAAACAAGATTATAGAAAAGCAAAATATAGGTTTTCATAATAAGATGTGAGGATTGTGACAGAAAGTACGTTGGTCAAGCTAAGCAAACTATAATAACGCATTTTAGGTGACATGTTTCATATATTCGGTTTTGAAAAATTAAGTATCATACCTTAAAGAACACCCACAGATAAATGAGAAATCCTTGAAATTGTTGGTACATAACAACAGGCTTTCAACAGACCTTCAAAGTTTAAAAATTGAAAGGTGTGAAAAAAGATCTGAGAACAGGGACGAGAGTTCACACTCATACGTAATAATTAATCACATTCAGCAAACAGGGAAATAGTCGATAGTAGTCAGGCAAATAGTCAATAATAAACGCTGTCAATTAACATATAAACTTGGATACAAAAAACTCACACAGTAACTATTACTAGGAACTCATTCATCCCCTTATGGTACTAACTCGTTTAGCGGAACCGGCGTCGAGAGACACTGCTTTTGATCTGGTATGAGAAAAGTATTTTTATTAGACTAGTAAAATGCACTGGTGTTGTATGAACAGTCGCAAATATTGTATTTCCGTAAAACAAATATGCTATTTCCAGATCCGTAATACGAACCTATATTTACGACCCGTTGCTCAGACTATTCACAAACGTTGTAATAGGAGTAAGTTATCTCGCACGCGTTTGTTTTCGACTTGAACCCAATAACTTCTACTCCAGCCGCCAGAACGGGGAGATTTATTGCCACAACGGAATAAATTAACTGAATTTTGTGGTCTGCTAAATGATTGACGCTCGTTAACTGTATGTACATTTTCAGTCTTCCAATCAGAAGTGAAAACACGTCACATTTACTGAAGCCGGCGCCGAGAAATAAGGTTACGTGTAACCGCTGAGCTGCCTGAAATATCCGACGCGATGAAAATCACAGGGGGATGAAAGAAAAAATCTGAATGAATAAAAATTTAACAGAAAAATGTTGAAAAATGTTTCATGAAGATAAAAACCAATGGTTTACAACCCACCACTTATAACTTACCAACTTTTGGTGCAAAGGTGAGGAAGTGAAAGGGTATATTCGACACTCCACTATAAACCGCGAGGGTTTATTGTGGCTTACACCTATTCAAACTCGACCAAATTAATCGCGCTTCTCAACGAGGCCGATTACTTTATTTGGTGAGTGATCTTTTAGGTCAGCTGACAAAAGTGATATGCTGAAAACCTGATTCCGTCCTCAAGTCTTTCTCCGGAAGTTTCCCACAATGAAGATGAAGAAATAGAAAACCAAAAAGTTGTCTAATAGTGACAGTTTATGTGAAACTGGTTTCTTAAAGACACATCAGTATCGAATTCAGGTAATATAGAAATTCTGCATTCGATTCTCATATGGTATCAGGAAATTCGATCATAAGCACGAAATTAAAACGGTCTACCTGACTGAAGTGGCGTGATTTGGAAAATGTTGATTTGTTATTTTTGACCCACAAAGTTTTGTAAAAGAAAACCTCAAACTAGATCTTTCAAAAAGTGAAAAAAATTTGTATCAATTACATAAAATAGAAATTCCTCCACAATTTTTTATTAGGCTGATTCAAAAGTTTCAATGAGATTTTATAGTTTAAAATAGACTGATTGAAACGAACAAAACTTCTGAAACAACCTAATACAAGAAGTTTCTCATACAATGCTCAGAATTTCATAACCAACTCCATTCTGAAATTAGATCATATACTTGATGTAGAATTTGGAACCTCTAACGTAGAATGAATGTATTGAAATCACTTTTTTCACACCGGAATGTAAATACTGCCAAGCACAGCACACTCGGCACAATATTTGGTCCTGATAAGCATATATTTTTTTTGTAATCTATAATTCCATTATTCTCACAATTGTTATATAAAGTATTGATGTTACTTGATACTGTTAAGTAAAAAAAAGCAATTTCTATCACTTTTCTATCTCCTTTGCATATGAATATTTGTTTAAATTTCTGTTATTCGTAGCAAAACACAAGCACTACAAGAAAATCATTAAGGCGCTTTGCGAAAGTAACGATTCACATTGGATTTGAATCGCTGGAGATCTATTCCTTTTTGAAAAACTTTCTGAGAAAGTTTATTCCACATAAACGCAGTTCTCCAAGTGAAAGTGTTCTTGAACAGTGGAGTTCGAAGTGAAAGTATCTATAAAAAAATGACAAATCTCCCACTTCTTTGATCTTCCAGACTATCAAGGTTGAAAGTGATATTTCGGTCTCCAATCAGGCGGATGACTCTTTTCTGGATGGAATCCAGCAGCTTCAGGTTATACTTAGGGGCGGAACAATACTCCAACGAAGGTCTAATCTGAACTTTATAAAACATCAAAAATTGATGAGATGTGTACAGTTTTCTAGTTTGGAACAGCTTTTGAGAAGCAGCTTTTGCAATTCCAGCCACATCATTGTTTCAAAACATATTGGTATACATTTTAACCTCCAGTAAACTCATCGAAGCAGGAAGCGGTATTGTCTGTCCTGACATTATTATATCCGGATGGAAGACATTTATTTTTTTGGAGAAAAGTGATGCATAGGTTTTTGTATCATTGAATTGAACCTGGTTAGTTTAACTCCAACTCGAAATCACTTCTAGATCCTCATTAAGATATGCAACCTCCTGTTACCGGTGAAGATGTGCATCTTCTACAGATGTCTTGGAATCCAAATGGAATTGACGAGACAAGTGTGCTGTCGTCAGTAAAGATGTATATTGACCATAACATCGAAGTTTGACCAGCAAAAGTCAAAGGTCTTTTTCGATTGTGTAATTCCAAATATGGGTACAATACGATAGAAGGTCACCTGTTGATCTTTGTTTCCAAAAGCCATATTGGTGTCCATATTATCTCAGGATATGGTGGTTTACGGCTTTTTCATGATTTTTGATATCACTAATAGCAAAGCGACTGGTCTATAGTTATTTGGAATCTTCCAACAAAAAGGACAAACCCCTTCTTTGTAAAGCATGTTGAAAAGTCTTCAAAATACTCGTGGGAGTTAATTTGCGTCCTTTTTAACTACGATGACGGTACTTTATCAGGACCAGACGCCTTGTTGATATTAAGCTGTTTCAAAATTCGTCTGACTAGAGGTTGTCAAAAAGTGATTTCCGCAATTGTGGATTCTAGTGTGGTTGGTGCCTTTTCCCAGAAAATCGGCTGTGAAGTAGGACTCAAATTGTTCAGCTAGTAGATTTGCTGATTATATAAAGTTTTGATTAATAGCTTTAGCTACCGACCAGAAGAATTTAGATGCGTTGCAGTTTATCCCTAATTATCTGATTGTGAAGTTCTTTGTTTTCATTAATTCTAAGTTTGCGAGCATCAACAAACCTGTTTGTGCGGTTTTGATTTTCCCCCAATGTTTACAGGTAATTCACTCAACAATGAAAGGGTCAGAAGATCCCAATGGAGGTCAGGAATCGTGGTTAACTTATTTTTAATGCAAAAGCCTCAGCTTTGCGACCTTGTTCGTCATTAATATTCAAAAATTTGAGCCTTTCGCTATTGTGGACATTGCAGTCACCGAATATGGAAATTTCAGCACTGGCATAAAGTAGCTTCACTATTATTATTAAAGTTTTTGAAACTGCTTGGCTATAGCATTGAAATTGAATTTTTGTGATAAATATTTTCAAGCATAGGCCATAACCACATCAAAAAGTGCCAGTTCTCGTCTGATCACTGAAACCAAGTGGACGGATGCCCGTTCGAAAACACCACGAGTCGTCTTCATTTTTGTCTTCATATCGATAAGAAAATATATTTTACGCATCATCCATTGCTAGTTCGTTTGACTTTTTTTATATCGAATATTTTCACTTGAAACACTTTTGTAATAAAACTGTTGTTGTTCGGACAGGGGGCTAAAAGAACTATACAAAACTAAACTTAAGTGAAAAAACAAAAAACTCAGCCCCTCTATATATTTTAGTACTATGTATTATGAAATATCAATTTTGAATCAGAGACCTGCCAGAAGTGAATTCAAAACCTGTTTATTGAATCATTCATGTATTGGGTGACGACTGGCGATTGTGTTTTTGAATAGATCTCGTTGTTTGCTCTGCCAGATATGTTCTTTGATTATTTATTTCGGTTTTCAAAGACAACACAGACATTTTTCATTTGTTTTAAAACGACTCATATGTGCATATTTACGCACACATGCAAATTATATTCATCAATTCTAGCGACTTATCTCTGAACACGCGTCTGGTTCGAATTAGTTGAGCAACTGCAAATCATGATTTACTGTTTCAGGCCAGACAGACGTAAACATGATAATTTGATTCGGATTTGTTTCAATTTGTAGCTCTGTCCAGAGGAGACATCATAAGGTCAACTCGCCAACATAAAAACGTTATAACAGTGAGCGATGGAGCAGATTTTTTTGTAATATTTTCGATTAAAGGCCAATCGAAAGTGACAAGAGCTCGGTCATAACCTTTTTTGCTATATCTGCCTATTCTTTTCGACCTTGATTTCGTCCTATTATACTTTTTTTTTAATTTCTGCACTTGCTATAATTTCTATACCTATCTTCAATTATCACGTCTGATTCATGATAAAACACGAAACATATACTTTTATATAGTGTAATGAATTATATAATTACCTGTTTCAAAGAAATTTATTTTTAATAATATTTCACAATCACAATTAATTTATATACAACACTTAGCAACTAACGATCAATTTATTTTCACGGTTTTAATTCTTTCTTTAATAAACGCACGATTCACTTTCTAGATACATACTCTCTGACTGACTGCCGCTCGGGACGGAGAGCGGTCTTTTTATATCGTCAACGAACGCTCCGGATCTCTCTGGGAATTTCGGCACCAGCCTAGACTATTCGCGGTGGCTTGTCGAGTTCATTCCTTTCGCGATGAGTCATGTGTTTATTTTCTAAGATATCGGTCAGGGCCAGCTTCAGATTACATTACATTACCCCCTTCTTAAAGACGTTTCACCCCGAAATGCCATCCTTGGCGTGTGTCGATACTCGCAGGACTCCCCATATCTGCACTGTGAAGTTCGATGGAAGTAACACTCCACAGTCTTTATACTGGCTCATGGAAGATGGCTACCACACCCCAAAATCTTGATGCCGCTGGATCTGATGATTGTTTTCAATATGCTTCTCACAATTCTCCAGTCCAGCCTGTCGAGCCCAGAGGCTAATTTCGGGATTGCCAAGTCCACGAGATTCTGGTCTAACATCGTCTCCTTCAGTCTAGTAAGACTCCTCCAGATATCTTCATAGGACGCTTTGTCTCGAGAATGCTTTTTAGTCACCAAGTAGAAGATGTTTCTCTGACCCTTCTTCAGCTGTAGCACTCCTCCTACTTCTGGATTCTCTTCTCGTAATGTTTGGAGCTGACCGAATTTCTTTTTGAATACTACAGCGATACCCTTGGACATTTGAAGATCCTCTGCCACGCAGTGAGCTAGTGTGTAATCAACTGGAAGCTTGAAAAGGTCTCGTGGCTCTTCTCGAGTTACCCCATGTACGACCTTCCATCCGTTCGAGTATAAGGACATGAATGGCTGGAACGCCATTCCATCCTCTGATGATGAGGGCGCGAACTTGATCCTGATTTCCAGCATAAGGAGCCAATCTATTAAAATGGACGACCGTAGGCTTTCCTCGAGGTGGCTTAATGACGAGGTCATTAATCTTTTTCATGATTTTGTACGGACCTTCCCACGAGTTTAAACTAACGGATTCATAATGAGACTTAGAATACGGAACATGATAATAATTGGGGTATTGCCAGAATAATTATAAGTGGTGATAAATTTCATGAAGCTGATTCAAAATCATAACATAGATTCACTTTTTCAAACTGCTCTGAATACGATGTTAATCAATTGAAAATTATTTGAATTACACATAATCTCATAATCTATTAATAATCTGTTGAAAACTGTTTTTCCATTAACCAGCTATCTCCCCCTACGAACGACAACTCTCAGTCGAAACTTGTGCGAGCTAAGGACTAACGAGGTCTTACCTTTTAACGTGTGATTTCTAACACGGGTTGGACGATAGGAAGTGAAAATCGATCGTCCTGCCTTACGTTTCGAACCACCGGTTCGCACATCGGTCGATTGACTGAGTGGAGCTGACCACCCACGTCAACCCACCGGGCTACCGTCTTGCTAATGTAAAGAAATATAGTAAATCCACTAAGCTCATAATTATGCACTTTGGTGTATGGGTGACCTATTAAAAAAAATGATTATTTGCTAATTTCCAAAAAAAATTATATTTGAGGTATAATTTTCATGATACGTATAATCTTCCACAATTCAAAAATAAATGAGTAACTTCCATCTCTATATTACATCAGTTCGGACTT
>WOGP01002142.1:0-17322 GCA_015342065.1 Leptinotarsa undecemlineata
ACTTGTAGAGCGAAATTATTATTATCGAGGTAGATCACTTATCGAGCCGTTGACAACCGATTCAAAAGGGTATCTGTTCACTTCTCTGCGAGCCAGCCTTCCCCTCCTCCCAACATGGAACGCACAGTCGTTCTCACGATAATGAGAAAAAAAAATATGGGAAAAAATAATCAGACAAATACAATATCTCTTAATTATATGAACACAAAAAAAAAGGAGGTGAAGACGGAACAGATATGGTCGAACAAGATATTGAAAAAACAGCTTTCAATACTGAAAACGTACACTATGATTATCTGGATATGCAGTTTGGGCTGAAAAATGCTCCAGCTACCTTCCAACGTGTGATAATATTCTTCGCGGTATTCAAAACGAAAAATGTTTAGTATTGGATATAAGTATTTTCAACATCCCTGTAAGAACACATAGTCAGTTGGATAAATCTGAGTTTTTGCATAAAGAATTTGCCTATCTAGGCCATATTGTCAGCCCTAACAGAGTAAAACCTTATCCCGATAAAATTATTGCCATAAAAAAATATCCATTGCCAAAACCACGGAACAAGTCAAAGGATTTCTTGGAGTCCTTGGCTACTATCGGAGATTCATCAATAACTTTTCTAAAATTACAAAAGCTTCAACGGAATGTCTGATGAAGGGAACGGAAATCGAACATGATGAGGAATTTCTTTCATGCGTCGAGACTTGTAAAAATCTTTTGATAAATGAGCATATCTTAGAATTACTCGATTTCACAAAACCATCTAATCCAATCACCGATGCAAGTAATGTTGGACTAGGCGCTATCTTGTCCCAGGGACCAATAGGTAATGACTTACCTGGGGTGTATGCCACAAGAACACTGAATTATTCAGAACAGAATTATTCGGTTATTGAAAAAGAACTGTTGGCATTCATTTTTGCTACTAAATATTTTTGCTCATACTTGTTTGGACGCAAATTCAACATTTCTACTAATCACAAGCTGTTACAATGGTTGTTCTCGCAAAAGGATCCAAATTCGCAACTATTGCGCTGGCGTATTGAACGATTATAATATAATTTACAGAAAGGGCAAACTAAACACAAATGCAGACGCTCTATCACGTATAGAAATTCACACCAAAGAAACAAGGACTTTCTGGAATGAATTAGATGAAATACTCGAAGACGCACGTTTAACTCTTTAGTCTACAACTTTTGGTAGTCACCCAAATCCTATGCATCTAATCCTAGGAACCCCTGAATAACAGCCCTCTTTTGATATCCAAACCATCGGAGATCCTTTGCCAGACCTAGACGACATATCTGTTATAGTAAATGTTGGCGACGATGCCATTGAGAATTATACTGACATACTTATCGAAGGCGACGCCTCTATTCAGGTTTCGCCTGATGTATAACCGCCAATTAACACTCAACCAGAACCTGCTGATCAGCCAGAACTTCCTGCCCAACCAATACCTCTCAACCAACCAAAACCTCCTGACCAAACTGAACATGACCAATCGGAACTCCCCATACAAATAGAACCATTAGTAGAACACGATAACACGATACAATCAAGAACAAAATCCTGTAGTCGACATACCGATCTCTGAAACTGCATTTAATTATAGCCAAAACCAAATTATTTTTAGTTTAACCATACATAGCCCCGCTAAACCAACCATTACAATATTATTTGGAAAAAAGAAACGAATTACTGTACAAATGTCGCAGGAGATATTCCAGAAGACATTACTCAATTTGTTACGGAATATATATCCCCTAATACTCAATATCACATATTCTTCGAAAAACCCAATGACTACGAACATTTTTCTGCCGTAATATCAAAAAAATTTTAAATGGCCATCACTTAAATTTAAAAAAATGTAATTCGAAGCTCATAATTGTCACTTCAAAAAAAAATACCAAAAAAATTGTTAAAAACTATCATGAAAGCAAAACTAACCACCGAGGAATTTATGGAATCGAACAGAGAATCAAAAGTATATATTACTGGCCATTATTGAAAAATTCAGTCCAGACCTACATTAATGAATATGAAATTTGCCAACAAGCAATATTCAGATCGACTAAATCTATTTTGTAATAACTCAATTACTTTATCTACATTTTGCGGAAGTATTTAAGACATTTCTGTAATCTGCTTTGATTCTCTTCTTTGAATAAACACACAAAGCCGTAGAATTTTCAAACTGGTGAATGTAATTGGGCCACTTTGTAGGATTCCCATAAAAAATTGGCAAGAAAAATTTGGAAGTCTTACGGAACACTCTGCCTAGTCAAAATTTTATTCATGTCATTATTGTCAATTGACATTTCACGTGAATTGCAATTTTTGGTTTCATTTTGAGGAGTCCTACTCCTCTTCTACTTGTGACTTCTGCTTGTGACAAAGAAGAAAATAGTTCACATACCTGAGAACAGCAAGGAGTGCAATTTTTTGTGTCATTATTACCAATATAAGTTAACTCGTTCACCCATTTTTGAACATTAGATCCATTATCAATATCTGACCCTGATCCGTACGATGGAGACTCTTCTTCCATTGTATTTGTAAGTGGAGAATCTCTTGTTTCTCCTTCAATAAATTCTGCTCCAGTTCATTCTTCTTGATCTCTGTCTGAATCATAAATTTTTTTGACTTTTTCTGAACGGGCACTACTAGTCTTGGACTTGATCGATTTACTTTTTTGAATGGAACCCTGCCGTGATATTTTCTTCTTGCTGTCTGCATGTGAGTACATAGAAATGAAGTTTTTGTCATCAATGTCATTACTCTGCCCCAACTATAATCCACGAGAAGAAATGTTGTCTTGTTCCCTCCACTACTGATAGCAATCGCTTTCTTTTCCCGTTTTTTCACTAATCTCTTGCTTCTTCGAATTTTTGACATGTCTCAATAGGTTGACTCGGTAAAGGCGTAGAAGGACCAATTAATGTTATGTTTTACCTGAAATATCTAGGATCAATCCGGCTCGAAGGACCAATTGATGATCTGTTTCACCTGAAATATCTAGGTTCAATCCGGTCTCGAAGAACGAAATATTGAAATTAAATGTCAGTCAAACATTTTTTTTATTCTCCTTGTTTTAGTTACAACAACTGAACTAAAGTGAATATTACGATATATAGGGTAAAACACAGGATAAACAAATAATATTGAATATAAATACTGAACAATTGCTGATATGTTGATATTTCCGTTGATTAAAACAATTTAATAAACAAATTAGGAAAAAAATGCATATCCTATGTTAATAACTGCCATTGTTCAATGTGAAAACAGACATAGCTAAATATCAATTGAAAAAAGTTTTATCAACAATTTTAGATATTTCATTTTGCAATAGTTATAAAAAATGATAATCAACAAATTAATAAATTTTTATGAACTTTTATCGCAGGATCGTATGAAGTATATATAGGTCAATTATTTAACCTTTTATCCCATTATTTATGCCAACGGAGATTGAAAAAAATATGTCAGTCAACAATTGAATAACTTTTTGAAAAATGGTGATAAAATTTTTCTCTACGGGATTCGATTCATTCAAGTGTTAAGACGATACTAGATTTTTTCAAAATTTTAAAATGACATTTTATGTTATAAAAAATTATTTCTTTTGATGAACTTTCTTTGGCGGCAGCGCGTGCATGTCGTAACAGCCGCGCGAAACCCTATTTTCAACGTCAAATTAAAATTATAAACAATTTAGATAGAGTTTCGAGTTAACGAGCTTTTTTCAAAATTGCTCAAATATCAATATTCTTTCAGTTATTAACGAAAAACTAAATACCTTGTTTTCAATCTAATTTTGTTAATAACAATTGCAATTTTTTACCTCCACCAAAATCCTTCAAAAACATTTTTCTAGAGGTGATTCCGTATCGAATGAGCTATCTCTCATATTTTTTGGACCTTCACCTCTATTTTTCATGTTTTTGAACTTGTTGATTAGACTACCTAAAGAACTTCGCCGTTGCCCCATCGCCTTCAATAATATACACGACAGTTGCAAACGGAACGTAAGGCATAAAAAATCGATAAGAGTAATTTGAAATTCAAATGAAATAACTGATCAACAGTGGGTTTCATTATGCTTTTAGAAAACTGAAAACTGTAAAAAATAATCAATTACCTGATTCGCGTGAGTGACTAGCCTCCTTCAAGTCATTGATCAAATCCGCAAAATCTCCCACTTTCATATTGCACAATTTCCTGTAGTTCATGGTTTCTGAAAATGCTTGGAAAAAAAATTTTATAGAACTTTGGTTTATAAAATCAACTCGAAAAGTACCCACCCACCGTGGTCTGAAAAAATAAAATACGAAAGCAAAAGCATTTCTCCAAGAAAAATCAAACATGTTCCTCCCAAATTTTCGAAACTCTATATCCTCATCATCAAAGCACTTGGATTCAATTCCGAAACAACACTTTGCTATGACATCTGTAGAATATTTAGATGCCACTTCCTTTGCTTCGATATCTCCCAAATTTTTCTGTAAGTGGTCAACTAAATTCTCGCCCACGCTGTTCACAAAAGTGAACATACGTTTAATTTTTACCAATGTGAAAACAGGGGTGAGTTTGTTTCTAGTTCTTTTCCAAGCTGGATTCTTTTGTAAGAATGTGAAACTCGCCATGATCTCATCATGTGGTGGTGTAGCTACGCTTCTATCGGAAAAGTATGAAAAATCTTTAATTAGGACGCGTTGAATCAGTTTAGGACATCTAACCATCAGATAGGGTTCATCAAATGCAAAAAATCCCAGGTACGGCAAATCTGTTGTGGAATAAAGTGTCTTTATCAAATCCGCGAGGTTTTTCCTCATAAATATAATGTCAGAAAGATTTCCTAGAAAAGGGATTGGTTGAGGGTTAAATACTCCTCGTTTTTTCCAATAATCGAATTTTCTTGTGCTATATTTCCAGATGAAAATTCCTGAAGTGAGTATGACAATCAAAAGTTGTAAGATCCATGAGTATAGATATAACATTTTGAATCCAAAGACTACGAAACTTGTAGAGGTTCTAGAAAACTCTAAGGCAAGTTATAAGTTCCAGTGAATAATATTTTTTTAACTTTTTTGGGTAGTGCTAACCTGAAAAAGAAGGAGAAATAATCACATCAGGTTTCATTTGAATTCACTATCATGGTATTGAAATATTGTTGCTGAATATTCTTTTGATACCATTTGAAATCTGAAAAATTCTTATAAAGTAAGAACTTCACAGACAGAAAAACCAAAAATATAATTCCATGTGCTGTGTATTAGTGTATAGCATATCGAATGTGCAATTCACTTCCATTCCTGTTTTCAGAGACAGGTGGTCTTTATTGGAATAGGTGATACATTGGTATATCATCAATTTCATTATTGATATTTGTGCCACCTGCTGATAGGTGGATACCATGGTAAACCATGTAACGCACAACAGGTTTTACATTATATGCCGCGTAATTATTCATGTCTAAACCTTCTAGAAAAAAGTTGATGGTAACTTTCAAATTGTTTCTAAATAATTATCAAATACTCTCTCATTTAATGTAGGTCCTTTTTTAAATACAACAGCATCCATTTCGAGTTTGGTAAATATTGGATTACTGTCACTAGTAGTAAAATACAT
The DNA here is from genome assembly GCA_015342065.1 of Leptinotarsa undecemlineata. Classification (NCBI taxonomy): domain Eukaryota; kingdom Metazoa; phylum Arthropoda; class Insecta; order Coleoptera; family Chrysomelidae; genus Leptinotarsa; species Leptinotarsa undecemlineata. Next base: position 5,641 of record WOGP01002142.1, read on the forward strand.
ATTATCAATATTTTCCAACCCATTAAGCCCAAGGGTGGCGAATGAAGGTTCAATCAAGACTTTGAAATGGAAAAATAGAGCCAATTATAATGCAAACTCGTTTTATTGAAAATAGGTGTGTCTCATTTCGCCTGTTACAGTTTTTGAACAATATCTGTAATATATGTTGAATCTTCCATAATTTCATATTTTTAGCATAATTTGTATCTCCATTAGCCATTTCCGATATCAAGTCAAGATAAGCCAAAGTATTAATACAGAAGACATTCTAAATTAGTTAACCAGTGGGATATCGACCTTCCCCCATGAGATAACTTGATGGGACATATTTTTTATCAAACATAATTTATTAACAAACATACCTATGATAACTTGCCTGTCGAAAAGTTCACATAACTATTTTTAACTGAAATAATTTCAATTCATTTTCTTTCATCACCTTCACTCTTTAAATAACCGAATGAATTTCATCTCAACTGATAGTTTTCAACACAGAATATGCCTAGGTAGGCTTGCCAATTTATTTCTGTTCATGGCGACCTGGCATGCAGATGTGAACAGGTAAGTTGATATAGGTAACTACCCCGATCTGTTAATCAATCGAAATTGATTTCATAAATAAGATATTTCAAAAAAATGTATGAAAAGTTATTCCGCGAAAGAAGATAATGAGCACTTTCTGGAAATAGTGAAAAGTTATGACTCCAACAGTTTGCCACCACGCTGGTCTTCCTCGACCCAAAAATTTTATGAACGATTTATGTCAATTTCATGTGGCTTCATGCGATTGATCAAGATTGCTTAAAATTGCGCCCTGAAAACATATACATTTTCATTTCATATGAAGTCGAGGGTAACCTCTGATCATAATTGTATAGAAAAAAAAATGTTAATAAATCTTGATTAATTAAAATTTTCACGCATTGAAACTTACTTTGCAACACTCTTAAACATTTATCTCGCAAGAAAGGTCACAATCAAATGGAAAAGTTTCGATAAATTGATGGTTTCATTTAGTGATAAGATATTTTTCATTACATCATGTGCGCTAAATTAAACTATTATAGGCGATTCAAATTCATGATGATCGAATGATTATACAGAGTGTCGGAAACACACCCAGTCTCTTTGAGTATATTTCGAAAAATGACAGATAGATAGACGTCAGTAATAATAAGTATTTTGTATCTTCTGTTGCCGCCCAAGTCTTTAAATTTTTTAAGTATTCATTAAACGCGATTAGGTGAGTCTTGTGTATTAATAATTGTGCATTTCGAAGAACAAGGTGATTTCGGGTATAGAAGGTATCTATTCTTTCTAATCACAATACAGAGTGTGTGTGAACGAAAGCAGCTTTTCTATTCGGGATAAAATAATGTTTTGAATGAAAGTTGATTATGCCTTTTTACGTTAATTTTATTGGATCTATTAAATCTTGATATATTACCCTTGTTTATGTGACTATGGTTAAATAACAACGCCCAAGTTTGAACACTTCCTGACTTCACTACAATTAATAATTGTATAACAATCTGTCTATAAGGGCATTCAAAACTAATTAACAAGGAATATTCTTAACAAGTTTTCTAAAGACCACCCATGTGTCATGCTGTCAATGCAGCTCATTTGTAAAAAGTAATGCTACAAAATGTATTCCAGGAATATATATTACACGCCCTCTTCAAAAAAACATTAACCACATTTTCATAACGTATTTTGGTTCACTTCATTAATTTTCATCTGTTTTTTGGTCTCACCTTTAAGAAACATCGCTTTCAATATTTCTTCATGAACTGGCAAATACGTTCTCAATCGTCTTCCAAGCAGATGAATGCTGGAAGGTTGGTTAGTTTTTGGGATGGTATTATAGATCAAAATTACCAGAAATAAATCTTCTCTGTTTCTCACAGATTTTATCATCAAACCCGTCGTTGTTTACTTTTTAGCTAATTCAGAGTTTCTAGTTATAATTTGATCAATAATCCATGCTGATAAAAACAGTGTAACTCTCCAAACGTACTGTTTTCATTACTTAAATTGAAATCTTTCGAAACTAATAAAAACTCTAACTTTCTTACATATTCAAATTCAGTCTTCGCTCCCTCATATAACTAACAAGAAGAATGATAACATAAAAATAAATAACTATAGAGTATTTAAAAATACTGTAACATTTTTTCTCTCAGTAAAATGAAACCATTACTCATTTTTTCTTACATCTAATCTGCAAATCGTCATTGCTGGTCGGCGATAGGTTCCCAACTTCGTCACGATATCTACCGTTTTCACTTGGCCATCGCTGTCGGGAAAAACTGCAGATTTGATGCCTTTCAGCCAGACATTTCTAGGTAAATCTTCATCAACTATAATGACTACGTCGTCGACTTGCAGATTTCGGAGTGGCCACATTCAGGGCCATCGCCATGGGGGGGGGGGGGACTTCCCCCCTTTTTTTTCGACTTGGGAAAAATTTGGAAAATTTTGGGCCGTGAAGATAAAAAAAATAATAGAAAACAATAAGCACATTATTATTTAATTGTTGTTTCCTTTCATTTGTATTGAATATTTCTATCCATGGTGGATATGGGGTAGATCAAAGACCTTGGTCCTAAGTAGAATAATTACCATTATTATTTTTATAGTTACCAAAATTTATTTTTGTTTGTGTATACCCTAACGTGCATAAGCATTCAGCCAATCTTTGGATACCTTAGTAAAAAAATCAATATATTATGCTAGTAACTAATCCCTCGGCTTTAATTTTTTTGAAAGTTGGGAAATTTTGCTGGTGGGGTTGAAAAAATCCGGATACCCTCCGCCCCCTTGTTTTTTTTGCTACGGCCCTGCCCAGATTACCACTTCATTCTTTTCACTAGTGAGGAAAGATATTCTTTAATCAACTGCCTCCAGAAACGATCTGCTAAGAGTAGTGCTATCTTCCAATTGTTTTCTGGTTACGATATCTTTCTTGCTCAGTAAACAAGAAACAGGCGCTGTACTGGACGATCTACTTAGGAAGTGTTTGAGAGTCAGGGCTTCTTTGTCGGTGTGATCTACAGAAACATAAGTTAGTGGTCTACTATTCACAGTGTGCTCAGCTTTAATTAATAATGTTGAAAAATTTCTTCTTGGAAAATTATTCTTTCAGTGTTATCTAAAGTGCTATTTTTACAGCCTCCAATGTGAGGAGCAAGGAGGATCTGGAATACCCACTGAATCGCTTTTTCAGTCATTTTCCCCACCATCTTATTCTAATAATTCTGAAACAAATAATCTGTTAATTCTTTAGCTTTAGCTTCAGCTGTAGTCAAGTAGCCAAAGAACTAGATAATTCAAAGTGAATAGCCCTTGAACTTAGACTTGTAAATAAGACTCTTTAGGGTTTTTCATGACATCTACGAACAGTGAACATCAAAGGATCAAAATAGTCCATTCTTGTAAAATTGAAAGGCCTGCCCTGCATTCAGTTAGTGGTGATATTTCTGGGACCGCTGGTCTTACCCTCAAAATTTTACACAGTCGGCACGTGTTTCAAGTACTTCTAACGGCTGCTCACCTCGTTAAGAACCAAATCTTCTCCATGATGACCTATTTTATTATGATGATAGTCGGGCGAAATCATTTTGTTGTCCAAAATGATGGGATATTCAATTCAATCATCAATGATATTTGACGTCTTCAGTCTTCCATCTACTCTTAAAATTCCTTCCGAATATATGTGTATCAGAGTATGTGTATTAATATTTTTCTACTGAGTCAATTCCATCAGAAAACAAATTGGAACAAAAGGTCCTTTTATAATTAAAAATTTCTGGTACCTACTCTCAGAATCCATGCATTGTTCTTAAAAATCTCATATAAGAAGAAAAACGACTAATATTCGGCAAGGAATCAAAAATAATATCGTTACTCAAAATAGTTACCATCAAATATTCTATTCTTTTCTCAGATAGATAATCTTCTTTCCTATTGAATTCAATTGAATTATCCCCTCGATTTTTGAATTCGTTCAATCATCTAGTCCACTTTTCATTCGTTATATCATCAAATTCATCTTCCCATTCTGAACCCACTCTCCATAACCTTGCATCAAAATTTTGGCTTTGATTGTAAAATGAGTTAAGAACTTCAAGAGAATCAAATAAAGACAGGATAATTTTGAATGAACCTCCCTTTGTTACTTCCAAGTAAAAAAGAGAATTGTCATCATTTGGGTTCCAAAATAGTTCTAGGGCTCGTTTTTCAAAACTCCTTTGTAGTTACTGGTCCACTCATCTGAAATCGACCTCTTGTGTACCTCTTCTATACCATCGGAAATTATCTTCACGACTTCATCGATGAAGTTAACGCTGTCTAGGTAGTCAATAACATAATGATGTTTGCTAATTGCTTCGTCTGCACCGAAAAATTATTTTTCCAATCCTTCTGCATTTTTACTCACGATATATAGTGTCATCCCCAAAGTATGCACCATATGGAAAACTCCTTTATTAAGGGTTTTTCGACTGAATATTATTCCAGATAAAAGTTTTTGCATCCCCTAAAACTAAACATGCACCAACAAAATACAGTAAAACATACGTGAATAGCCTTCAAATATTTGATTTAAGTCAAGAGTAAAGTACTCTTATTTTGAAAAATTTTGTGAAATGTTACTTAAAAAAGTTGTTCAGCATTAGACATTACATCCAGATTAGAAGTCATCGCCATCTAAGTAAAATAGGCACTACGAAAAAAATTGCTAAAACGATAAATAGACAACATCCTGTATAAGACGGTTCATTTTAAAAGCCTATAATATTACTAATTACACAACTAAGGTGTTAACCACGGTCAATTTTTTTGAAAAGTAAAATAATTTTCAAAGTTTTTGGTGCAAAGTTATTTTTATTTCTTGTTAACACCGAAAAATCACTCAAAATTATACAGTACTGTAACAAGAACTTGATATTCAATAATATAAAGTCACAAAACATCAAAATATAAGGTATTTCGGACCAAACTCGTTGATTTTCTGGAGATTTTCTTGTCCAAAATAATTCTTCAAGATAATTTTCAGAAAATCAATGAGTTTGTTGTGAAATACCTATTTTATTTTGATGTTTTGATATTATTGAATATTAAATTCTTGTTACGATACTGTATAATTTTGAGTTATTTTCGGTGTTAAAAATTAAAAATATCTTTGCACCAAAAACTTTTAAATTTATTTTATACTTTACTCTTGTCAGAAAATCAAATATTTGAATGCTTCTCGTATATTATGTGTGTTGTTCTGTGTTTTGTTGGTGCATGTTTAATTTTAGGGAATGCACAAACTTTTATCAAGAATGACTTTTTGTCGAAAACTCCTTAATAAATAAGTTTCCCATATGGTGCATACTTTGGGGATGACACTCTCAATGGCGAAGGGTGAGGATGAAACTTCTCCAAATATCAAAACGTTTCTCCAATACTCTTGAGGAGTACCATATCACCAAGGGATATACTTTGGGCATTTCTAATAAAGAATTGAACAAATCAGTCCCTTTCAGTAAGGTATCATTAAGACAGACTCTGTATACTCTTGCAGCAGCATCTAACACAAATCTGATTTCCTGAGTTTTGTTTTGGATTGATGACTCCAAAGTTAGGTAAATACCATGTGTTCAGATTATGTCCATTGCAAAAATTTTTTACATAGTATTTTTCAGGTAATTTTTAAAAATTTCATGATCTTTGGATAATTTTCTTTCAACAGAATTCGAACGACTCACCGCAAGTGCTCTTCTCTATTCTTTTCGAAGTTTTTTCATAATCTGAATGGATCGCTTCTCATCCTTAGAAAGCTTCCCTTCGTAGCGTAGATTATCCAATTTGAACGAGTGTTTCACCAGCTCGTGCAGCTCATCCACTTCTTGGTTTATATGAAGGAAGAAGGCCTCATCATAGCTTCCGTAGAAAATGGAGTGCTTCATTAAATTATGTAAATCGTTGGATTCATGGCTCCTATGAAATATGAAATCATTATCAACACGTTGTCGAAAACAAGCTTTATCTCCATGGATCAGCCTGCCCAATGTAGATAGTGATGGAACTGGACTATTTTTCCACCATTTCTCATCTCTCGAGCAATTATCAAATCATTGTTATTTTGAACTATATGTATTTTTAGTTCAGCATTTGACATCGACCCTATGTCTACCGATGCCAAATACTTCCATTGTTCTTCTTGCCAAATCTTACAAACTCAAAGTTTGCATGGGTAAATTGATATTAGTTACAGTCCGAGTATTCTTTATCAAGTGAAGTTCCGTTTCATTTCCTCCTCGAATCCAGAAATTAATTTGTTTTAAACTGCAATCATTATTAATTAACGAGTGTGTCCAACGAAAGGTTGATGGTTCTGTCGGTTCGTCAATCCCTTACTTTTCTGCAAACTCTTTGTCGAGAAGAGTTATAGTGGATACTTCATCAAACAGTGTGGATGCCACATCTAGGTCCATTAATCACGACAAGAGCTAGTCTCATGAGAATTTTCTTTCCTTTTTTCTTTGTATGATGATGCGCCTCCTCAGCATCAGCAATGAAAACTTGCACAGTCCTCCGATCTTTTTTAATATCTGTATGGTGTAATTTGATATGAAAGTTTTTATATCCATCTACATTACATACTTTTTTTTGGACAGTATCTTCCTTGATGACGTGAACCCAAACAGCTAACACACTTCTCATTTTGTTTCATCCAGTCCCATTTTTTATATGTATACGCCAAACTGTACTTCATGATTAGTTTAATCACAGTACGAACGGTGTGATTCTGATTTCTTCCATTTAACTTCTGTAGTCATGTACAAACATTTCTTTTTTATCATCATCATCTGCAGAAACAATACAGTTTATGTCTTGTGCCATTTCAGTAAACCAAGAAGCAAAATCGAAAATTATTACCATCCACTTTTTCAATTGTTTTTCCCATTCGAGTTTCAAATTAGATGTCAACTTGGACACAATTTCATGTAACAGTTGTGGACTTGACAGATACTGTTGATTTTGGAGATTTGTCACTGTCACTGCCAAATTCTGAACGGAATAAGAATGATCAACGATAGTTTCAAGTTTTTCGTCTTTCAAAGGTGGAAATCTCCACACCGTTACTATCAAATCTTGAACAATATATCAACTTCAAGGGTAGAGTACAATAAAGACTTAAAATGTATCTCTAGCGTTACCTCGATGTTAATCTTAAATTTAACCAGGATTAAAGCATGACTCCCTTACCCTTTGGACTGAGATTCGTCAGAGGGACGAATGTGTCAAATCTGATATATTTGATGACGACATTAAAGTCCTCGGACATCAATGCCGCCCTTCACGATGTACCCCTACCTGGCTGGAGTGAGATGGATGAAGATGTTATTCATCTGTTAACGGGGGATCTAGCGTTACCTTTTAATTTTTGAAGTCTCTCTGTCACTGAACCCACATATTTTCGTAGTTTTCTCGAAAGCTCTAATAAACTGCAACCATTCTATCGGATCTCTTGCCAAAACTTGTGTGAGTTTCTGATCATCTGCGGAATTCAGTGGCGAATATCTTTTACATTAGGATTTTGATCCGTTCCCGTTCAAGGGAGTAGTATCTTAGCAGACCTGAAACTTTAAATAGAAATGTCGGTAGAAGGAGGTTCAACGTCAAAAATTTATTTCTGTATATCACCCCTTTTCAAACTGGTGTTGTCCGTGTTCTGAATTCTTCACAATTAAAAAAAAATCTGTTTGACTCTAATTATTCTTCTGTTGTTGCTATCTTCAACTCCGTTTCCTTTAAAATCAACTTTTTCTTCAATTCCACGACGCGTCTCTGAATTCCAAGGTCGATTTTTATTTGCCACCCCCTAATTGAACTGCTCTTTTGGAAAAAACTCTCGTCGGATTACTACTCGTTTGAATAAATTATAAATATAACGCATTTTTCATCTTCGATTTATCGTTGTCTGCCTATTCATCGTATCTTTTTCTCACAGGATGAACTTCGAAGTTTTTTCTGTAACTTTTTCTAGTAGACGTATTTCCAAAAGGCTTTTTCACTTATATCTTGATGGACCATATGTTTTTAACTTTTTAGCTATTTCAGACTTTGTAGTTGTATTTCAGATTAGGGCCAATAAAAACAGTGTAACTTTTTACAGGTACTGTTTCTATTATTTGCATTGCAGTCTTTCAAATCTAACAAACTCTCTAATTTACTTATATTTTCATGTTCAGTCTTCACTCTATCTGTTTGATAACAAACCGACTCTCATCTGTCTATCATTTTCATAGCTAACAAGAACAGTAACAACTGAAAAATAACAATGCAGTCTGTAAAAATAGTATGTAACACCCCCAATAGTTTTTAATGATGAATTAGTGGATGTAGCCGTTACTATGTTACTACTAAGTTTTTTACCAATTGTATTGTTTGTATTGACCTCTCAACTTGACCAATTCTTCGACGATAATGAGGAATAGAACTTGATAATTTGTTGTAATATGCAAAATGTTCAAACTCCCACGAGTTGAAAAATGGACCATTGTCCGAAAAAACTTTTTCCGGAAGACCATGCAGACTGAAAATATTTTCCATAGTAGAAATTATACTTTGAACATTTTTTGCAGTTAATTTGTTTGAAACAGGGGTTCCCAACCTTTTTGCACCTGCGTACCACTTGACATTTTGAGAAATATTGGCGTACCACCAGACCTAAATATTTTAATAAACGTATAATATTTACTCTTCTAAAAGTGTTCAAAGGCTTTTTCAATTGAATTTCGGAGAAAACTTCATATGCAATGGTTAGATATTTATTTATTTAAAACATGCTCATAATAAAGGGGGAATAAAAATATTAAAATGGTATTAATTTACAGTTTCATTTATTACCCATAGGTCTTAAAACATACAAATAAAAAATTATTGAAAAGTCAGCAAAAATCATACAAAATATACTTTTATAGTCTTTAGTGTGAAACTTGTATTCTGCCTGTGATTAAAATATCTACATTAGGAATAATGGAACTTATCTTCACAGTAGGAGATTTGAAATCTCCTACTCTTCACTCTTAAGTTCACTTCAACACTTATTCTGCTTTTATATTTATTTTATATGAACAAGAGTTCAGAAAATCCACTCTCACACAAGTAACTCGTAACAAATGGCTTGCCGGAAGAGCAAAGGTTACTTGGTTTTATATCCAACCCAGAAATTGGTTAAAGATTTCTCTTTAAAATAATCTTTCGTGGAACTATCGTCTATAAGGTCAGTGAAACTTTCTTTTAATTCCAATTCATTTGGAGAGGTTCCCGAAAAAGGATTTCTGATTCAGTCCACTTTTGAATAATCTTCAGGGAAATACTTTTCAAAGCTGTTTTGAAGGCCTTCCAAGTGAACAATGATATCTACAAACACATCTGGCATTGGAGATATTTCATATTCTTCAAAAAATGATGATAGTGTGCTGATTCTCCTGCTGTATTTGTGAACAAAACAGAACCAACTTTCTCTTGAAGGAGTTTATTTTTTCACTGGCTGTGAAGGCTGTTGTGTTTGGTCCTTGAAGTCCCAAGTTCAGTGTGTTGAGTTTGTCAAAAATGTCGGCTAGGTAAGCCAATCTTGACAACCATTCTTCATCAGCAAACAATTTTTTTATGTCATGCTTTTTTTCACTTAAATACATGAAAACTTCTGATCTCAGTTCAAAGAGACGGTAAAGTTTTGAACTTGCCACCCGTTTCTTCACATATCAAGAGTAATAATCTTGTCTTTAGTGTCTTTATGAAGTTGATAACTTTAACAGCATCTGATAGAAAAGAGTTAAGATTTTCGGGCATATCTTTATCAGCTAATGCCTCTCGATGGAAGACAAAATGCGTACTTTTGCATTCAGGAGCAACTCCCTTCATTTTTGCTGCTAGCCCGGTCAATTTTTCTGACACAGCTTTTGCTCCATCTGTACACAAGCCAATACTCTTGGACTAGAAAATGCCTACTTTGAGCACATATTCATCAATTACCTTAAAAATGAGTTCCGCTCTGGTATTTGATTCAATTGGTTTGCAGAAAAGAACCTCTTCTATCACCTCGTCATTATAATCAAATCGCACGAAGATAAGTAGCTGCGCAATGTTTGTAATATCAGTGCTTTAGTCAACTTGAAGCGCAAAATAAGTGCATTCTTGGAGTTTTAAAGCCAGTTGTTCTTCAATATTATTAGACATATCGTCAATTCGTCTTTTTACTGTGTTATTTGACAGTGGTATTTTTTATTTCTTTGGCTGCCTTTTCTCCTAACATGGCTTGAACCATCTCCACAGCGGCCGGCAGTAAAAGCGTCTCACATGTTGTGTGAGGTTTTCCATCTTTTGCCTCATCGCGTCATACCTTGCTAAGGTATGACGCGTTTATCAAGTTAGTATCAGTATTGACAAATTTCGTCAAACAATGGGTTTCTTTCTTTAAAAAATTATATTTTTTTCAATTCAATAGGCTTACCAATCAAATCAGGGTGCTTAGTATTTTGGTGTCGCATCAGTAAAGAAGGCTTCATGGATTGGTTCGAAAGTGTTTCAAGACATACAACACATTGATGAATAGAAATGTCACTGGCTTCAGTCCTTAGCTTCACTATAAAACCGTACTGTAAGTAGCTTTCATCGTATTTACGATTGGCCGGTAATTTAGGTTTCTTAGCACAATTATTTCGAGTAAAAGAGGACATCAGAAATCGTTTCATAGTTCAGTTTTCTTATACGAAATCAGAATTAATAATTACAACACTCAAAACGAACCTGTAATGCCAAGTGAAAGTATAAGACAATCCTTTTAAAGACCCACAGGTAAGAAATGAAACACCTTTTGTTTACCAATTGTACTATCTGGGGATTTCCAGGAATTGTAAATTCCAATGTAATTGAAAAACAAAAATGTTAGGACGTTCACTGGTTTATGGGTATTTCGTTTTTCTAGCGACCCGTGAGCTGAGTCATGTTTGCTATTAACGTTTCCGCGTACCACTGGTGGTACGCGTACCACCGGTGGGGAACCCCTGCTTTAGAAAATAAAGTTGACGTATGTCTAACATTCTGGAAAATTTTAAAAGTTCTTTTGTTGGGCATTTTTTGGGTTTTCGATAGATGGTTTTTAATATACATTTTTGGGTAGTTTCGAGTGCTGATATGTAAGTTCCCAAAGCTGCACCCCATGCTATAATACCGTAGGTTAAATGTCTTTCAATTAGTCTAGAGTATATTATACGCATTTGTTCGGTGATATAAATGGAGGCAAAATATCTTGTTTGATATAATATAGTTTCTCAATGTTTTATCACGAAGTTGATATGAACATCCCATTTCAGGTTGTTATCAATATATACTCCAAGGTATTTGATGTTTGTAACCGAGGATATAGTGATTGGGTGTTCATTAAATCAAAATAAAATATACCGGATACGATTATACCCCTCATAGTGAAAACAAATATGACAGACCACTCAACGACAATACTACAAATAGTTACAAAAAGCACACATAACAATGAATCTAACAGCAAATATATTCCGTACATGAATTATGAGAAATTATACAAAAAGTTAGAAGACACAAATTGGGAAAACGTATACCTGTTCCCAGATCCAAATATAGCACTGAATAACTTCATCACTA
>WOGP01002143.1:0-17320 GCA_015342065.1 Leptinotarsa undecemlineata
CATCCCATTATTTGTGACAACAGAGATTGGGAAAAAATTTGTTAGTTAGCAATTGATTAACTTTTTGAAAAATGGTGGTAAAACTTTTTTTTCTACGAGACTCGATTCATTCAAGTGTTAAGAAGATACTAGATTTTTTTCAAATTTTTAAAATATTTCATATTATAAAAAAATTATTTCTTTTGATAAACTCTCTTTATCGGCAGCGCGCGCATGCCGTAACAGCCGCGCAGAACCCTATTTTCAACTCCAAATTAAAATTATAAATAATGGAGATAGAGTTTCGGGATTCTGAACTACTTTATCGGAAATTTCCTTCTTTCCAACGAGCTTTTTTCAAAATTGCTTATATATTAATATTTTTTGAGTTATTAACGAAAAACTAAATACCATTTTTTTTATTTTATTTTGTTAATAACAATTGCAATTTTTTTCCTGCACCAAAATCCTTCAAAACCATTTTTCTAGAGATGATTCCGAATAGAATGAACTATCGCTCATATTTTAAGGACCTTTATCTCTATTTTTCATGTTTTTGAACTTGTTGATTAGACTAATAATACAATTTTAGTATTGTTAAATACAACATTGAAAGCTTCGAAATTCTTCCTACTTCATTCTCAAATGTTCGTTGCTTCTTTGATGATGTTTTTGTTTGTAATCGTTTCAGATCGTCTGATTTATTATTTGCTAACGGAGTTTTTCGTAATCAGATCATAATTTTTGTTTCGGTACGTTTTTCTTTTGTCCTCCACTTAATTTCAACAAAACATATTTGTAATGTTACTCAATCAAGTAGGCATATTGTGCTATTGAAATTTCGCATGAATCAATGGGATTCATTGAGAAAGGTTTCTTCTGAAATATATTTTTAAATTATAACCTTAACGAATTTTAAAACGTTTTTTGTACATAATGTTAATATTTACTCAAATGAATTTTTTGTACCAAACCACTCCAGCAAATGTCAACAATTCAATTGTTCTGAAATGCAATTATTTCTCATAGAATTGTGAATTGTTATTGATATCGCCAAAGAGATTGAAATGAATTTTAATAATCGAGAATGGATAAATAGTTTATTACAAAGTGTATAGAATTGAAACGAGTTTGTTTCTATGTCATATCTATTTATTAAACATGTACATTAAACTCCATAATGTAAATATTAAGTAACATCTAATATTAGGAAATTTATACTGATGAAGATATTGACACCTTGTCTTTGAGATTATGTTCTCACATAACAGACTCTTTCGTTGAAATCGTGAAGGTTTTACCGTGTTAGGTATCACACGGTAAATGATAAGACCTCTTTACTCCTTAGCTCGCACAAGTTTCTCAACTTCTGAGAGTCGCCGTTCGTATGGGGGTAACAGCTGATTAACGGAAAAACATATTTTAAACAGATTTTTAAACAGGTAGAATATTATCGTCAAGAATCCGTAGATTGAATGACCTATTTTAAGGATAATTCAAATCAGCCATCCTTAATGAAAACTCAGTGATATATTTAAACAGATATCTGTATACAGGATGACCAAATGATTTGTAAACTGATGTATTTTTGATGAGATGGTTGTTAAAATTATAAACTAAATACTGTTTTATTCAAAGAACGTAAACTTTTACATATAGAGCTTGTGAAAGCTATTCTCTGGATTTTCTGGCCGTGGTAGGCCAACTCGGGCTTTGCGACCGTTACCACATAGCCTTTGATAATGTCTACCACAGTAGTAGACGAAACATCAGACATAAAACCTGCAGACTGCGGCTAAAAACCTTAAAAAAAGCTTTCATACTGTTTTACTGACTAATATTGATTTTTGACGAATAATGAGCAAAATAATAACCATTATGCAATAAGCTGGCAAAAGCAACTTGAATTTGTTATGTTCCAAATAACTAACAAAAAAATTTAGAAAGAGTGTGAAAAAATAATCCTGATTCTTCAAACTATCATTAAGTGCATGTAATAAATGAGACATTCCAATATAGTGATCGACTTTTTCTTTTGAATATATTCAATGTGATTGATATTTTGAAAATGTTGAACAAAAAATGGCTGTATAAATATGTAAATACATTTTATTTGTTTCATGTAAGTTGCTCAGGGATTGTAAATGTAATAACGAAATAAAATGTTAACAAACTACGTACTAGTGACATGATTTTTTTTCATTAGACACGATTTTCATATTGCCTGCTTCAATTCCAACTTCCACTCTAATAAAATAAAGTAAGACATTCTGGGTTGAAGGTGATGCAGATGACATTCAGCAGATTCACAAATAGTAAAATTGAATGAAGGTTTCATCAGCGGTCTGATTAAAAGCGAAATTTCGACAGTAATCACCGAATGAGAAATTGCTTTCCTCCTCCCTGCAGCTTTCACTACCAATCTGAAATAGAATAACAGCATCTGAATATTAGGCTCCAATGAAGCAATTTCTCATTCGGTGGTCACTATCAAGACTCGATTATGTAATAGATCACTTTTATTCATGTTTGGAGCCTTCTGTCGATCCTCTAAATGACGTTTTCATGAGAAAAATATTTATTGATGTTTTTTATTTTAGTATTCGTTTGTAGTTGGTTAATGAGTCTTCTACATTTTGAAAGATATTATTAGCGAAACTCTCTTTCATAATTAATATTTTTTACATTTTTGTATTTCCCATGTAACATGATCTTCCCATCTGTGTTATATGAAGCATAGGATGCATTTTATGAAACTGATTACGATTGTCAATTAAAAAATACCACACACTACTCCAAATATATAGATTTCTCTCAATGTTCTTGACATATCCAAAACATTTATCAAAAATAATATGAAATTTGTCGAATTTATTATCTACTTCATGAAAATCTTTGTACAAAAATCATGTTACTAATTAATGCAAATTAAAAAAATTGAGAATGTCACAGCAACATATTGTATTTTCAATTCCATATTGATACCCAGCAAGAATAATTGCTATTTGTGTATTGAAATCACCATCAACATTTTGAAACCTGAAATTTCCCAAGTATTCATCAAAAAATCCCATAACGTTAAATGATTGATTGTATGATCTTTTCATTATTACTACCTGCAATGTGAATTTAAAAAAGTTTAGTAGTGTTGACCTTTCAACTGAAACTTGAGAACGTTTTTTACTATACGTATCGTCATATGAATCGCACGTTAAAATGTAAGATCTCGTCAATCCTAATCTCGCACAAAATTTCTACTATTGAGTGTTGTCTTTCTCAGGAGTGTGACAGCTGGTTAACGGAAAACAGATTGTTTCAACAGATTTTCATTTTCTACTCACTTCTGAAAATTTAACGCCGATTTTATCGGCTATCACTTTTATATTTTTGGAAAGTAGTAGAAATGATTTCGAGGGGTTTCATCTCCATTCTTGTTCCTTTAGCTTCTATACCAACTTCTCTATTCTTCTTTGACCATCATTATAGAAAAATCACCTCAAATATACAGGGTGTAACTGTTTATTTGGGGTGATTTTTCTATAATCCCTTCTGACGCCCGAAGGAACTTCCTCCAGCAGTACTGAATGCACTTCTCTTAAAAATTGAACGTATGCCTCACCATTTAATCGAGGAGGTAGATAATGAGGCCCAATTAAATCATCACCAATAACTCCGAGCCACACGTTAAGAGAAAACTGTGCTTGATGGTTAGTTTCGACAAAAGCGTGAGGATTTTCATCAGCTCCGTCACAATTTCTTCTAATCATTTCCAGCACCCAATTGCAAAATTCAAGACGGTTCGGAAAGTCTCGCGGTAACAGTACCTGTACTCGTTGCAGATGGTAAGGGTGTAAGAATTGTTCCTTTAAAATTCGAAATACCGTCATATGATCAACATTTAGCTGGAAAGCAATCTTTCTAATATTGGTAGTAGGTTGTTCTTCAATCAAAACAAGTACTGCTTCCTCAAGCTGCGGTGTTCGTACTTCTCGATGGCGACCACAATCCTGCTTTCTTTTATCAAATGAACCATATTCTCGTAATTGTTGATAAAGTCGAGCAACTATTTTATGTGGAAGATGCTGCTGTTGAGGATACATTTTAGCATATCTTCTAGCTGCTTTTAGAACATTCCCCTGCGACAGACCGTAAACGTAATGCATATCACCATTTCCTCATTTGTTAATACCATTTTAATAATAAGTGAATTATTAAAGTAAAAAATTAAGAACAGAACAACACACAATTAGTATTAATTTAATTTTGAAAATTCACAAACCGACAACGTCATACTAATTTAATTGTCACTATCGCTAATAGCAACCTACTAGATAGAACAGTTTCGTATGTTCGCATTTATGACGATGTATCTCTATAGTTGTTAGTGAAATGATTTTTTGCTGTGAACTGGTGAACTGTGAACAGAAAACCCAAGAGACATTTTTTGTTTAGAATAAAACAGGCCATCGTAAATTGATTTTTAAATGGTAAACAAATGATAAGACAAAAAGTTACATATGAAATAAATTTTAGGATTAGCGTTTTCCATCCCTTACAACCATGGGGTAAACCAAATAAATTTCTGGCTAAGTGTCTTTTTGGTAGTACAAAACGTCAGATTCATTTCAATATTGTAACTTTTTTGGTGCTTGTGAAAAAATTGTTATACAAATTTTATGTACCCCCTTTAAGGAGCTGTATCTTAACAAGGGATGCTCCAATAAAAGTTCTTTATATGAAAGATCATATCTTTTTTTCGATGAGGAATTACCTCCTTAAATGTTTTACACTTATTTAGTTACACAGTGTATACCTAGCTGGCATAGAAGCAGAATTCCAAGAATCAGTTCAAGTTGGTTAAAATAATCGCCAAATTG
Source organism: Leptinotarsa undecemlineata (assembly GCA_015342065.1). Taxonomy (NCBI): domain Eukaryota; kingdom Metazoa; phylum Arthropoda; class Insecta; order Coleoptera; family Chrysomelidae; genus Leptinotarsa; species Leptinotarsa undecemlineata. Next base: position 4,857 of record WOGP01002143.1, read on the forward strand.
TTAAAATTTCAGTCAACAATACGAATATGTTTTATATTTTCAATCATGTTTAATTACAGGGAACAAAGTAAACTATGATCTAGAACCACCATTATATTTTCTTAGGATACATTAGATCATATACATTTTTAACACTAGAAAATGAAAGAATTTGAAATGAGTGTTCACAATCGAATAACTGGTACGAAATGTGATATGTTTTCTAATCACAATTGAGTATTTGTTTGATATAAGTTATGGATCCAATGCAGTTGCAAGAAAATTGGGAATTTGGCGATAAGGTATAAGAATCCCTTCAATATTCCATACTGAATGACACATTGAAAAATCAATATAATCAGCAGCAAACACCACTATCTAAAGGTAAAAAATTCACTTCCTAATTATATGCATGATCAAAATCAAGGATGATACATGAAATAAATAAAACTCACTCATTTGCTAACCAAATGTGTTCGAAAACAACCACCATACAAGATATCTTCAAATTAAGTCAGTACACTAGAATGTGATCTTCACAATATTTTCTTCGCGAATCCAAGATAATTTCAGTCTAGTTTCACAGAAAGCCCATCAACAAAGCGATCGAAACCACGAAACACAAAGGAGAAGAAACTAATGCCACTGCAGAGCTCCATCCACATTCAATATCTGTTTTGAGAACTTCGATGACTGAAACATTATTCCTGTTCTGGCATTTTGCACTCCTTAGGTCGTCATTTGCGTGTCTACATGTATATTCTGGGTCTCTCACTGAAGATGGTATGCTTGGACTGTCTTCACATATATACTGACGACGTTTTCTTAACCAAAATTCAATCCACCTACAGAAGAGAAAAATACTGTGCAGGTTATTGTTCAATATCAATATTGAAGAAGTACGAGGGTTGTTCAAAAAATAAGCGCTTTATGGAAAAGTATCAATTGTCTTCTGAGTCTGCAGGGTCTTTCTCAAAGTGAGTCCCCTCAGCTATAGAGGCAAATGTGAAAGATAAGTTACTCTGTTGAAGTATGAGCTACATAAGGCCAAAATTTTTATCTTGTCAAGTGGCTATTTCTTCTCAAAAAATTACAAAACCTTCTGGAAGACAGATTTGTAATAAGGTTTGTTCTGGTTCTGGTCCATTTTGTTATATAGCGTATCCTTGTAGCGAGTTCAAATGTTATCTAACCCCATTTATCAATTACTCAAACCAAATGAACGAAAAAAAATCCTAGAAAATAGCCCAAACAAATTTCCACATGAATACGGGAACAGCTCTCAACAATTCAGCCTCCAGAGAAAAACGATTCAGGGAGGTTTAAGACAGTTTAGGATCAGTTCGCAGTCAAAACCAGAGCAGAGGATTCATCAATCCGAACTTATCCTCAATAAACCAGAATGCTCAATATAAACTGCGCATGATCATGACGTCCTAGAACCTGAATTTCGTAGAACCAGAACAAACCTCTTATATGTCATAATCATTTGATATTGAGGGGTAGCATACAACTCTATGAATGAAAGATTCAGATGACAGTCTGATAGGGCTACTGTTGATTTTATTCTTCATGATACTCCCATATATTTACAAAAAAATAAACATTTTGAATGAGTGAAAAAACTGGCAAACCTATTTTGAGCACAGGTATCATCTTGTACAAGGTGTTTCATAATTGAATGCTGATTCTGAAGGACGACAATCCCTGGATGATTCTGACAAAACGCTTTGACATTTTTTCAATCACGGTAGACTTGTGATGTGCTGTTTGGAACCATCGATGCAGTAATAAGTATTACTGCAGTTTTTTCTCAACACCAAATCCTTATTTTTAACACCTCGACACGTACTTCAATCACCAAGCAATAGTTTCAAGAGAATGATTAAACTAATCTTCAATCTTACGTGTTGAGGTGTTACAAATAACGGTTTGGTATTGGGATAAAACTCCAATAATATTGATGATGGTGGATGCAAAGAACGTTTTTTTCCTTTGTTAAGGTTTTCATCAGTTGATTCCCTGTTAACATTCCCTGCCATATTTCAAATCGAAATCATGATACGCCAGTGTCAATTCAACAAATAAATATTATTTAATTTCCTTTTATTTTGTAATACAAAAGGTCTCCTGCCTTTTTCAATCTGGAGAACGGTTTTTGAGATAGAAAATGAAATGCAATGATTTGCTTGCCCCTATTCGATTTACTCTCTCATTCTCAATTTCATAATTGTGCTAACCAAAAATCTCGGCGAAATTTCCATTCGCATTTTTTTATTTTGGAAACAAAAAATACCAAAATCAAATAAACTATTCAAAATGACTGCCTTCTGCAAGTATATAAGCTTCAGCTCTTCTTCTCATCGATTGGCATAGTCATTGGAAAATCCTGGAGTATTCCCTATTGCTTCACAGGAGAATATCGAGAGGCTTCACAATTCTTTCTCAGTTTGAATTGGTTGACTGTACAATAAAGTCGCAAGATACCTCTAAAGAAAATAGGAAATCTACCTTGCCATTGAACTAGTTATAGTGAAAATCAGACGGTAAACTAGTGAGTTAAAATGTATTTGCATTCAAAACTCAAAATTGCGGTAATCATAATAAAATAAAATAAACAATATAAAATATCTGGCAGAGAGGATGTCAGTCTTTCATGTAAGTGAAATTTTACTCCTTTCAATAATTATAGTGTGCAGTGTGAATGACATCTGATTCGAATCCATTACAAGTGTTTGGAATAGAAACGTAATAGAGAAAAAGTATTTTTCGTATAATTCAGCGTTCATATAAAAAAGTATTTGTTTCGAAACTATTTTTCTCTCTTATAATTCGAAATTGATATGAAAATAGTTGTTTCGACAGGGCTTCTTCTTCCAGTATATGTTTGAAAGTTACTTCTTTACATGATCTACACATCTTCGGAAGATTCCCATATTTTCTTGTATCAAGATGGAGAAGTAAAAAGCCAAAATCTTGCATTTCCATCTTGCTGAAACCGTGGAATAAACAAAAATCGTTTCCCGTTATATCAAATCAATTTTTATTGAAATTTGCATTTGCAATGACTCTTATCGATAAAGAATTGTTGCAGTTTCAACTCATAGACAAGAAAAAATACTCCTCGTTACTCAACTGATGTCTAGTTATGCAGTAAGTTCCGCCCCGGATGATAATGCCTTCCATATTTTTCAACCCTGAATGCTAAAATATTAAGTTACTTTCTAAATGAGCGTCGTGAAGTTAGGAGTTATTACATTTTAGTTGGAAGTGTGCTGTAGAAGAAATGAAACCTTTTCAGAATGGTTCTGCCCTTTTTTTATTTCGAAAAAAAAATTGTATACATTACCCCAAATCGCAATCGCATGACCATTTATTTTCTGATATCCTCAGTTCTTGTAGAAAAACTTTTTTATATAAATTTGGCTTCGTTCCTGTGGAAGGATTCAACAAATTCTGTAGCGAATTTCCTCTAACATCAATGGTTAAATTTCTGGCATATCCAATATTTTCGAATACGACATACACGATTTTTATCAAGCTGGTATTATGTACACCGAAATGCAGAATTGGACTTCTCACACCCTGAAAAAAATGTTCGTGTAGATTTCGTGTACAATTTCAACGAAAAACTGAAACGTAAAACGGGAATTTCTCAGGTATCAACTTTATTCACTTGATACAAAGCGACACGAACAATTAAGTTTGAAAAATGTTGACGTAACTTTCCTTTTTGAGTTGACTGAAACATTTATAATGATCTCAGGATACGTACCTGTAAAAGATTCGATCCTAATCTTTTGAGACCCTTTCCTGTGAACGTAATATTTCTCAACTTTGGTGGCAGCTCGCCTGCCATTTCCTTATCCAAATTGTTGTCAGTTGGAGATTCTACCTACCAAAAAAATATATGAAAGCTGACATTACCACTCTCATTTTTTACATCATTTTCTTACATGTATCTCCAAATTTCTCAAACCAGAGACGAACTGAAGTATAGTGGGTATGTTGAAATTCTTCATGTTTTGGTAATAATTCAACTTGAGTATCCTCAGAGAATACATTTTACAAAAAGCTCCTGACTGAAAGAAATAGTCAGTTTCGATACTTGCTTTGTTCAGAAACAGAAATATTAAACAACGTTTACATATTTCAAATCATAAAATTATACATGCTTGCATAATAAAACTGTTTGAGGTTTCGGATTTTCGTGCCGTCATCTATTGGAATTTCTTCCTGATGTTTAGCTGACCTAAATGGCGAAACGTCAGTATTTCTCCAATAATGAAAGCGATAACATGAACATCTGAAGAAGACAACCACTCCTGCCGGTGAAACGTCAGGAAAAAATCCCGTCAAACGACGGCGTAAACAATAAAGTTTTAATAAATAGCTACAAGAGCCTGAATTTCATTTTGTTATGTAAAATTCATCGTTGATAAGTTTTTTTTCTCACGGGAAAAAAATGATGTCAGATACTTCCAGAGAAAAGAAGATGGAAAATAATTACAATGAAGACACATCATGAAGATATTAGACCATGCACTGATGTTTTTTTCGGAGACAAATTGGAAGAAAAAACCGGTCCGAAACAAATACTTTCGGTTTTTTTCTAATAACCAATCTCTCCTAAAAATATTCCCGTATAAATTTAGTTATGATAGACTTCTTGAAGTCAAATATTGAAATTGTTGTTTCTAAAATACACGTATTTGATTAGAAATTACCACTTTTACCACTTCGAGCCCGATATGAACAAAAATTATGTAGATATGACACTAAATAATCAAAAAGGGTTCAATAAGAAACAGATTTACTGAAAAATCATAAAAAACGCCGATAAAGACCAAGCTCGATGAGAAAAAAGAAGATTTTGGAAACCGAAAAAATCTAGAAAACAATAGTTTCGCACGAGTCCAGAAATTTATATTTCACGATACAGTGAAAAACAAGACCACTAATTCACAATTTTGAACAAAGATCATGATTTGAAAAAGAGACGAAAATCAACCTCAACATTTGTAATTTTTTCTCCCAAAATATATGTAGAAACTATGAAAATGAGAAGTAAAAATATATGTGTGTAGTAAATTCATATGAAACTATTTTACCTCTAAAGAATTCAATTCTACATTCCTTATGTCTAGCTCAACCAGATGATCTGCGACACCCAATAAACTAGTATTACTCAGGAAAGTTATCGGATTAGCCACCATATAGAGATACCGTAACTCCATCAAAGAATGCGTTACGATAGGCACAGCGGTCAAATCATTGAAATTCAAGTTTAGACTTTGTAAATTCGTCATATTGGTTGCCATTTCTGGAGGTACAGTCGGTAGCGAGTTGTATGCTAGGGACAGAGATACCAAATTGGGCGTCGGTAATGTAGGTACCTGAAAGAATGTAAAATCAGTCAGGTAGTTTTATCTGAAACTATATCTCAATTAGTGTAATCAGAACTAATTATTTTTCCCAAAAAGTATGTCGATTGGTCCAACAGTTCACTGCAGTTTCCACAACATTTTTGAAAATTCATAAATGACATTATGTAAACAATTAAGACACTTACCATTGTCAGAGATACATTATCCAATTTTAAATGCAGCAGAGAGTACTCTAGTCCTTGAAAGCTCAACCCATTTTGTTCCAGAGTCAATTGGCTATTGTGACTCAAATCAAGACTCGTTAGCCTAGGTAAGCTCTTGAATGTACCTGCATCAATTTGAGCCAGTCGATTGTATGACAAATCCAGAAGGTTTAGCCTCTAGAATGAAATTAAAAACTGTTGAACCAATTGATAGCTAATAATTCTCTTTACGGTAAAACTATGGAAAATTAAATTTTTTTTAATATTCCTTCATGACATCAAGCAACCGGTATAGACCTTAATATGGACGCAACTCATACATTGAGGCTGAGAACATTTGAAAGGTTAAGGAGAATAGGACTCACATGAAAAATATCAAAAATAAAAGATATCATCAGTAAATGTTCTGAATTTCGATTAGACTCAGCAAATATTCAAAATATTTTCAAAATAGGTCCGGTATATAAACAGAAATAATCAACACTGACATTTCTTAAATCAGAATCTTACCTTGAATCTAGTCAATAATCCGCCATGCTGCAAGGACGAAATGCTATTCCAAGATAAATCGAGTTCACAAACAGTCATCGCTGTGGCAACCGACATACTACTTAGTGGTAATTTACTGAGCAAATTGTGAGATATGTCCAACCTCTCCAACCCTTCTTCTCTAAACAAGTTATCCGGAAGGGAACGTAACCTATTGTGAGATAGATCTACTAGTCTGAGGTAGGTCAAGAAGCGAAACAAGTCACTTGGCACATCGGCAATGTGATTGTGGGAAGCAACTAGTACCTGCAATTAGAAACATTTTTGCTATTGTTGCTTAAGAAGAAAAATAATATTGACTGACCTGCAGTTTTCTAGTATTCCTGAACATATCAAAATCCATTTCATACATTCCATTGTGAGATATATCCAACCACTGTAAATGTCTTGAATTTCCGAAAACATCCTTGGTTGCATTCAGAATATGATTATGCGATAAAAATAGATGTGTCAGAGAAAGATCTACTGGTCTAAAGAACTGCTTTGATATGGACGATATGTTGTTGTGAGACAAATCTAGTATTTTGATATTCGAATGTACACTGCCAAGCCCTGCGCAAAGAAAACTAACTGTTACAAAGAGTTTCATAGAGTACCTAAGTAGAAAGAGAGTGCTTCAAAATATTGAACCTTTTAATGTAGCAATGTTTTCCGTCTTGATGTTTTTATATGTCATCAATTTACTCTTTGTTCTCAAACGTTCTTTTAATCACAACAGTTCGCAGTTTTGAAACACTCTTATATTTTGTGCGCAACGACATATCTCTTGTGTTATCAATACCTACAACACAATTTTTGCTGTTGTTACATAAGTTATTTGCTGAAGGGTTTTAATATTGATTACTATAGAGCCCTTTTCAAAAAATTATCCAGGAATGTGCTGAGTAAGAAGTCACCCTCTTCAGCTATATAGACATTATTGTAGTATGATCGAAAGTTAGGTTGATATCAAAGAGAATTGTTCATTTGGTAACAAACTCTTACAAATATAGAGAACCCAATTCAAACACGCTGACACAAAAGTATGTCTGTGAAAAGTTCAAGTCTCTTCATATGAGGTTTCAGACAAGAGAGACCTGTAATTGGGTTTGTAAGATAACAAAGATTAGCTATGCTGTAGTCTAACAATTGTTTGGTAACATTCTTCAATGTATTAATGCCTCGAAATAAGCCAATTCCGGTAGATTTTTCCAGAAATCGAAACCTAAAGCGAAACCTAAAGCGAAACCTAAAGCGATACTAATGACAATTTCTGTTCCAATGACACCAGTTGTCCCCTTGCAAAGTTCTATCAGCAGTTCCAGCAGTTCCATTAGCTTCCAGGCCAGAGTGGTCAGGACTGATAATAGTTATGACTATAGTCACTAGTCCATAAACTATATCTTCGAAATTTTATACGTCTATATGAAAAATTATATTTCATATTTTATCACTCAGTAATGATAACTTGTAGAATTTTATTAAACTACATTTTTGGATACACCAGTTTTATATGAAACTTCCACTTGCTGAATTAATAATTCTATTTACGGGAAAACTATATAAAGTATTTTTATCTTGAATTTATGATCCATTTTTTTTAAATACGTTTTGATCAACGTCATTTCCTTAACAAATTTTTTCAATATTCTTACCATGATCTATGCTGAAATAACTCATTTTGAAAATAACCGTTGGAGGAATTTAAACTTACGGAGAGAAAAATCAAGTGACCCACCTGCACTAGATTCGAAACTCATCGGCACATTCACCAGGAGATCTTTCAACTTATTATAACTCACGTTGACGCTGAATATGGACAAAGTTCCTACTTGATCAAATATCGTAAAATCGAAAGTATTCAACTCGTTGTAGGACATATCTAGGTCTTCTAGTTCGGGGAGGTTTTGAAAGGCTTCGAAAGATATCTTGGTGATTTTATTTCCCTTCAAATTGAGCCGCTTAATATGTGCTAAGTTCATAAATGAACGTCTTTCCAGAGATTCGATCTTATTGTCATCTAGATGAAGCTGCTCTAAATTCGGAAGATGGACAAAGGAATGTTGAGTTATTGCCCGGATGTTGTTGAAGGAAAAATAGATTTCCTCTAGATTTGCATGTATGTCACCCTGAAATGAGTAAAGTTATTGAAGAAATTATACTTTCTTTTCCATTGAAACTTCACAGAACAGGAAGGAGGCAGTTAAATATCTAAACAGACTTTATTCAACAGTTACTGATTTGGGAGCTTTTGAGTTGAAAAAGTTTGCAATCGCTTTCAAAGAATTACCACGACAAGTCCCTCAGAGTTCTTCTACAGTTTTGCCTACTTCTAATTTGTGAATGATTCTTCTTTTACATTGAGTTAACAGGGTTGTATTTCAGCAGTTCATCAATGATAGCCTTACCTGAAAAGTACCTTTATGAATGATTTCGATGACATTATCTTGAAGTTCCAGCTTCCTCAGATCATGAAGAAAGTGAAAAGAGGTATCGGGCATCGTTTTGAGTTTGTTGTTACTCAAATCGAGTTCCCTCAGACTTGTCAAAGTTTTAATTGCATCTGTTGGTATATTTGACATCGAAGAAGATAAAGCATGGGCTAGTTTCAATTGAGTCAATGAATGACTTATCTGAAAAAAATTAAGGTAATCCCACATCTTACATGATTTATTAATTTCACTCACATCAGTAAATGCGTTATTTTCGATGGTACTAATGGAGTTATCAGATAAGTCAAGTGATTTCAAGGCGTGGATGTATTTGAAAGCATTATTCTTAACAGTTTGTAGGTTTGCCAAATTAATTTGAAGCTCCTCCAAGTCTATACCGAATTCCAGAAAATTTTCAGGTGATAATTCCGGTTGTGATAATCTTGAGAGGGAAAGAGTTCGTAAACTTCTCAACCTAAAAAAGGAATAAGAGAACCTTCATTTCAGTAATTTAATCATTTCGTCAATAAAGTAAAGATATAGTAGGAACTCAAGAAGAATGTGAAGTTTTCAATAATATTTTCTCAGGTTTTCAAGTGAGTAAACATTTTCTTTCTGTATATCAATGGAAGAGATAAACTCAGGATACACTCCCAGTATTTACCTACAAATAAGTATATTTTGAAATTCATCAAACCTTCTCAAATCCTGGAGCGAAACAGGTTCGTTCTGAGTTCCACTCAAATCTAATTTGTACAGGGTGAACTGGAAACCATTGAAAGCCTCAATTGGATTCAACCTTGTCACAATATTGTCTTGCAGGGATAGAGTACGTAACAAGGCGAAACGATGGAAAATAGCTTGAGGAAGCAAAGATATGTTATTCCCAGACAGATCCAATATTTCCAGGTAGTTGTCCAAACCGCCGAATGCAGCAGGAGAAATCTCAGTCAAACCGCAACTTCTCATGTACAACTCTCTGATGTTTGCCTGTCTAAAAGCGTTTTCCTACAAAAAAAAGTCAATAAGGGTATTTTCTTGTAAGAAAACAACACCATCAACGTAAAGTAAGCACAACACTTGTGGTTTAATAACAGTAATTAAAATTATTTCCGAGCTTCTTTCTTTAAATTATTGGAGGCTGTTTTCAAGTAAATTTGAATAGTTGTAAACATTTCCTAGCTTGAATTTACCAAGTAGTCTCTTTGAAATATACTAAGTAAGTTCAGACACTACGAAACATCTCTTACTACCATATTATGAGAAGCCGAAAACCGGAAGGAATCGAATTAGTGGAATAGCCATAATATGTGCAGATGCCGCTGAGGAACTGAGCAGACGACACTCTTCATCGGAAAATGGCTGAGGCGGAATCATTTGAGAATGGCCCTGGAGAAAAGTGAAGCCATTATAATGAGCGGCCTCAGAGCTAGAGAAGGCTGAAATATCTTGGCGTAATATTAGATGACAAGCTGTCGTTCGGCTAGCATATCGTAGAGGTACTTAGAAAGCAAAAGAAAAAGCTAGATCGCTCACGAACCTGATGCCTAAAGTCGGGAGACCCACTTGAGCGAAGAGAGTAATTTTAAATGGAGTATTGCAATCGATTATCCTTTATGCGGCCCCAGTCTGGCATAATGTCATTGAAATCGGCAAATGTGGAAACATATAAGAGAGTATCCAAAGAATTTCTCTCATACGGATAGACAGCGCTCCAGGTGATCACGGGAATACCACCCATTGACCTCCTAGCTGAAGAGAGACTATTCATGAGCGAGATGGAAGAAGAAGAGGTGAAGATTATGAGGACAGAAGCCAGGGAAAGGACGATAATATCCTGGCAACAACTCTGGGATGCACGCACGAATGGCATATGGACCCACCACCTGATACTGCGTGTAAGCATAAGGAAATAAACTAACTAAAGCAAAAGCGGTCTTGTCCTATGAGGATTTCCACCCCCCATCAAAAAAGTAAGTTCAGAAAAACTAGAAAATTTTCGTATTTTGAGAAAAACTTTGATTTATTCGTCTATTAGATATTGGTTGAGAAATCTGTTACTTAATGAAATAGATGTAAATGGATTTTATCCACACAAGAATAACAATATTTTGTGGAGAAAGCAAAATGAAATAAAGATTAGAATGATGTGATGAGAAAGCAGGTGACATAAAATGAATTTCACACCAGAAAAGTACAATCAAATACATTATTATGACCAGATGGATTGAGGTAGGAAATATTTGGATCGCTGAATTGCTTCTCAAGAATGGGACTCCAAAAATAGTGATAAAATATATATTTCAGACAAGCTCCCGATGTCTTTAAGTACTGAGGAACATTATTCCAAAATATAAAAGTAATTTTTCCACTCATCACTATGGCCACATTAAAAAAAGGGTATATTACTTGGATGATAATACATACTTCCAGGGTAGCCAACGGATTTCCATCAAGGTACGTTCTGTTCAACACACTGAAATACTGAAACGAAACTGGTTCAAGGATGGTCAGCTGATTGTAGTCCAATCTCAAAGTGTCCAAATTCAATTGGAAATTGAAGGCAATGTTCACACCTGGATCTGTAGCGGGCATCATCTTGTTTATTCTGTTGTAGCTCAGATCGAGTGTTTTCAGAATTCTGAGTGGTTGCAGTGCTTGATAAGGGATGGCGCTCAATTGATTGTCGCTCAGTAAGAGATGTGCCAACCTGCCCATTCCATCCCTGAAGAATAGATGATAAGATTGCATCTTTCTGATATGGGATAAAACATTCAGATATGATATTGATTCAAAAGTTTACTTGATTTTTATGAGTCTACTTTAAACTGTAATATCTCAGAATATCTCAGAATAATCATTCAATTCAATCACATGTCAAGATGATTACTTCAACCACCCTACTGAAGATGACTGCCCCAGTTGTATTCGAAACTTTTAGAAATCGTAACCTAAGAAGCCTACGGCAAAACCCGAAAACCATCCAACAGATCAACCAGAGGAATCGTACTATTACTTATCTAACTAGTTCTTTCAACACGCTACTTGTAACTACACAAACCGTTTGTTTTGAGCTGATGCCACTATTACTATCTCGTATATTAATACTTGAAAAGTTAGTTACTGTTAGAGGTTCGAGCTTCCATTATTTTAAAAGGTGTTAACAGATCGGGTGCGGCTAAGGCTGCCTTAGGCAATAGCAAATGCCGCCCCACTCCACAATGAAATATAAAATTTATTGTTCCTTGTAAATACAGGTTTGTCACACATATGCATGCACAGTTTTCAAGAAATGAAAAACGTGTGTATTTTAAAGTCACTTCAAAAAGTTGACAATGAGCATAAAATTCACTGACGGGGAATTGTATAACCAAGAATAACCCAGTTTAACGTCACAAAATGCATAAATGATTTATGATGAAAAAACTAGATAACCCTATTAACAAAAAAGATGATGATGAAATCCAACACACGAAACGTCGCGTCTGAAATTGGTTTGTATCAGATCATAAGAAACTGAGCCAGTACAAAAACTTCCTTCGCCTTATCCTTTTATAATGTGAAATGACAAACAGAATCCGGCAAGTTTGCCAATATCTGAAAAACGACTATTCGCGATTTGAAAAAAGATCTAATTTGACCACTCTTGGTAGTGTTGTATGGACTGTCTCTATGGACATGTCGAAGGATTTATGGTAAAACTTGGGGTTTAGGTCCCAAACAAATCCACTGAATTTTTGTGATCATTGTTAAACCAATGATCACTCAGTGCGCCCGTACACGAGCCAAATTTTGTGGTCGGATCGACCACACAATTGCAGTCGCATTCCAGCGAACTCAAGCCGCCCATAAGAAATACTGTACTACACGTACACGGGCGTTCACAAAAGTCAAAGCGGGCGTCTGCAGTCAACTTGCTTCTGATCTCCGCCGAG
>WOGP01002144.1:0-17317 GCA_015342065.1 Leptinotarsa undecemlineata
TTGGAATTTCTTAACTTTGTATCTTATTATCTTATTTTCTTTTTTCATTTCTTTATTTTTTATTAAATTTTTTATTCAATTGTTCTATTTTTTTTACTTGTATTGTATTCCACTGTTATTTTATTTCAGGTTTTTTGCTTAATATCATTTTTATTTTCAACTATTAATTTTTAATTCTTCTCTTTTATGTGTCTCAGGGATTTCAAATCACTTTATAAATTAGACAATGGAAGTCTGAACTGATGAAATTCATCATGAAACATTGTCAATCACCTTCAAACAAATTATGATAGCTCATTGAAAGTTTTTTCGGCAAAATGTAAACAGATATCCAGTATCTCTGAAAATAAAAAATAGACATAGTAATCAATTTTCAAAAATTTCGTTTTTTCTTTAACATCTTCGGAACCAAAAAATATATACACAAATTTGTTTTTATAGATATCATTCAATGTTCCGTAAAAATATCACTGTGTAATTCTTTCATATCACGAATATTATTTTCAGTTAATCGTGATTTTACACTGCTCTTGATTTCTTTCTTGAATATTATACATAGGAAGAATATTCTGTTAATTGAGTGATTCTTAATATACAACAGTTTTTTTATTGAAATTCTGAGAATGCAGAATTAGTAAATAATATTTTAAAGTTGAATACTTTCTATGTCTGGAATGTATGTCATTCAAGTATTGTTCCAATCTATGTTATTTCAGTTTCAAATACTGGCAATTTTTCACAGACTTTGACACATCACGTGGAAACTTTTGAAAAATCCTTTATTATTAACCTACAAGTCAGACAATTCATTATCGCGATATCTGATAGATTCTTCAAGAGACCAGTCTTTGCTACTTATATTTCTTTTGTTGTTGAATACCCTGGCGCGTGCCACACTCCGTTACCCTTCGCCGATTTCTTACAAAAGATGTTGGATATGCTATCTGATATCTAGTGCATAATATTAATAACTTTAAATTATACCACGTGGCGATGACTCAGTAGCGTTACAATTTTTCAATAATAATGAAAGTGTTCTCAGATTCGTATTGAAGGATAAATGAAATATTGCCAAAAATTTACTAGGTTCGAAATACTCGAACCAGTTGGTTTTTAGGGGTGTCAACGGCATCCACTATGTTGATCATTAGGCTAGTGTTCTGGGCAATGTTAATAACTTCCTGAGCCACCTAGGGAGCATTATGGCTATTTCCAGTTTGTCAATGGATTAAAATAATATACTTATATAAAAAACAACGATTATGAAATGTAGAAGCATTAGAACGCCAAAAAACAAATTATTGTGACCTGAACATCAAATAAATTTAGAAATGGGTTCAACAATGAGGTGAAATGTCAATAACAAACAAAAAATAAAAGAGAGGAAAGAGAAAATAGAAGGATGAAGGACGTTTCTCTTCGAACGATTATCAGTTCCGGAGGTTTAGCCATCCACGACTCCTGCTGCATATTTCTGCCTCCAATCCAAAAGCACAACAGGAGACGGGAAAACGCCCTAGTGACATAAATAGTCTCGATGTATCAGAAATAGGCCAATCATTACTCGAATACAGTTGTAACGTCGTGAAGGGGTTTGGTTCAAAATCTTGCTTCTCCTTTTTTCATTTTTTCTAAATATTTTTTTTATTGTATTGTTTGTATGTTATTGACAGTTTACGTATTTTTTAACTTATTTCTGTTTTATGTCTCAATAAATTGTTTATTACCAAATTAGCGTTCTCATAAGTTGATATTTGATACTCATTTTCATTTATTCTCATTTTTTTATACAATAACTCGTTCGGATATTTCGTTATTTGTTTTATTTTATTTATTTATCTTCCCTGAAATTCAAGACTAACCGTTAATTGTATCATTATACCATCTGAACGAATTATTTCAGCTCCTGCAAAAACCCCCCTGGAAGTAATTTTGTTTGAAAAAGAAGCTTTTGTGATTTGTACGACGAGCGGCATATATCCTGAACCACAAGTTGATTTTTACATACAGAAACAGTAAGTACCTCAATTAAAAATAATGAAAATGGCATAAACCATTATTATTAGTGTTTTCTTAGTAATTTTTTCTTCATTTACTCTATGAATTGACTCGAATTTAAATCACTCATCAGGTTTAATGAAAAGTTGAAAAACGTTTTTCGGCGGGACTATCGTTCGCTTAAATATTATAATTAACGTCAGATAAGATGACATATCTTGAAAAGATTGAATATTGTCAACAGTCCCAATGGACCAATTCAAACTGCAAAAACACGGTCATAGTCTCTGTAGCACAGATACCAGTTAGATGTAATTTTGATCTGGGAAGCCAATAAAATATAATTAGTGAATTTCATTAGGTCGGACTTCCATTGTCTCTTATTATATAAAATGATTTGAAATCCCTGAAAGAACTAAAAACGAAGAAATTAAAAATTAAAGAAGAAGAATAAAAAATAATAGCCGAGAAAAAAATTATATCAAGCAAAAAACCTGAAATGAAATAATAGTGAAATAAAATACAAGTAAAAAAATAAATAAAATAAAATTAAAAAGTTAAGAAATTCCAAGCCAAGTTAATTCACGACGTTTCGATTGTTAGTATCCACATTCGTCTTCTTTAATTATTAATTTCTTCTTTTTTAGTTCTTTCAGGGATTTCAAACCATTTTATATAATATCAGACAACGGAAGTCCGAACTAATGAAATTCATCATGAAACATTGTCAATCACCTACAAATATAAGTAGTATCTGATTCATTGGAATTATTATGATATTTATCAGTTGTTCGGGAATTGTAAAAAATTTGACTTAATATTATTATTATTATTTTGTGCAAAAAACACGGTCATCCTTCCTATTTCTTTGTAGTAAAAATTATATAGTCTATCACAAATTATTGAGTATCCCTGGATAGTCCCTGGTATTTGGTATTTCTTACAAGCAAAAGTTCAAAGTAAATGTATGAAAATATTTTAGAATATTTTTTTTCATTTCAGGAATGGCACTCAAGAAGATATAAATGAAGACATAGACACTGATATAGACGGAGAGGGATACTACAATGTAACTGCCAAACATCGGTTTGACAATTACACATTGAATGGACCCACAAAATTCGTTTGCAATGTGAGCATTGCTGGGACTGATTATTATTTATCAAGGACACTGGAATATCTGAATCGTAAGTTCACATTTTCCATATTGTTTCTTTCTGAATTACTGAAAAAAATGTGTAAATTTTGTAAACTCTCAAACACAGAATAATTAGTGAATGCACTCAAATTCCCTCTACTGCTTTTATGATACTCTGCTTATTTTTTTGGTATCTTACAAGTAAGTAACTTCATTGGTGATGTGATCAATGATACAAGACATTAGTACTTATTGAGATTGCATAATCCCAATAAGTACTAATAACTTTGTATTAAGATGTTCCTATGTTTTGTTATGAATTGTACAAACTACTCATATGTCTCATCGCTGATGAAGGTATATCTTTGAAATTAAATAATGTATTTAATTTTCACATTGACACACATTCCGGTCTTCTCCTCTTTATAGTGTCATCCTATAAACACAATTTTAATAGAAACATTTTCAAACAGATTCTAACAAAAAAGTTGAGGAGGAATTTTTAATGACAGCAAATGCTACAAATGCGTCAGGTGTCGAAGATATCATCTCCATTAATTCCATCAGTTTGACAGGTATTATCGAAGATTTTCAGTATGCTAAAGCAACATTAGTTTTGTTTGTTGTTAACAGTGATTTTTCATGGTGTGCTCCTACTAGATCCAAAATTCTCTTTGGAAAACAAAAAGCAAAATCACAGAAAATGCATGGAAATAATTCAAACATATATCATATATCAATAAAACAAAAAATACGGAGACATTTTCAAAACTAACAGTTTTTGCTATAATTCAGCAGGTAATGTCTTTTTTATCTTAATTTCTGTATTATAACAGAAGAGATACCTCACCATACCTTAATTGTCTAGAGAAATATTAACAGATTTGTAACCTATGGAAGAACAAATAACATCAAAATGATGAAATATTGATAGAAGTTGACGGAAAGTTACCAGACCGAAATATTAAACAAAAAAAAAGGAATGAGCAATGAATATTGAAATTCAGAACGCTTATTTGTAAAGCAAACAAATTATTCTGGCCTGAAATGATAATTAATTATTGAAAGGTTTAACAATAAGTAAAATCACTATCACTTATCCTGAATGTTTTGTTTCATTTTTAATGATTTAATCATTTATTCAATCTATTTCGTTTCAGGTCCTGTTATTTTTTTGTTTTACAAATTAGCGTTCTTAAATTACTTTGAATTTTCGTACTCTGATTTTAAGTATTTTGATAGTTTTAACAGTTCATCATTTTCATGTTATTCCTTCTCCCATATATTTTAAATATGTTAATTTCTTTTATGGCATTTCGATATGATATATTTTATCATTGGCAGTCGACATTGTTTTGTCTTCCAATCCCTAAACAATTACACTACTTTGATATTGTCAACTCTATATATGGAAAAAGAACAATTCATGATGAGAAATAAAGTGAATAAGTTTTATTTTTTACTGGGAAAAACTTTGTTAAAATAAATAAAACCAATTAAATCGGATATTGGGTTAAAAATAACTTGAAAAACATGCGATTCTCGCGCATTATTCGAAGGTTAGTTTAAGTTTTGAATTACGGGACTATTTAAAAGGTTTTATCAAATTATGGAAAAAATATTATTTGGAGGGATTGCTATTTTGAAAACAATTTCAAGCTTCATTTCCCGTTTTTAAATAGATAACTGCAAAGAAAAAATTACTGGAAACCTTAAATATACACCATCCACAAATTTTTCGTACAGATACAAAGTTGAAGAAAGGAACCTAATGAAAAAACTAATCACTATTATTATGGATATTGAATTGTAGACAAATCTCATTTTTTTACAATTTCTGTGTTGAACAAAATTCATATGCAATAATTTATGAAGGAAATTGAATTAATATCATCCATAGGAACACTCTACATTTGTGGAAGGAAATTATTTTGAGGAAGTGATTATTTTTGTAGAAAAAACTTTTCAGCTCTCAACTCCTCCAATATTATATAGAAACTAAGAAACTTCCAAAGAAAAGAAAAAAATTACAGTTACCCACTTTTCATATAATGATGATGTCATTTTCTTCATGGATGTTTAACATACAAATCTGAGTGTATTTTTGTCAGTACATGTCTGTAAGAAGTATCATACATATTCTTCATATTTTTTACAGTTTTATTTGATATTTGTTGTTTTTTATCCTTTCCTTGCTAATTTCGTATTTTTCATGATTCAATAGATACATTTTGAAACTTATATTCACTCTGTATGGTTTTATGTGGTTGCTATACGTTGGTGAAAAAGTTTGTCGATTATTATATTCAATTTTTCAAGTTCAGTTTTGTATTTTCAAGTTTATTGAAGTTCTACTTTCAGTTATGATCCATACTCTCAAGTTTAATTCACAACAAAAATTATATTTAAATTATTTATAAGCACCATTACTATTGAATTTCGCTTGAAGAAACACGACAAAAATACTTTTTTTCGAAAAATTGCAAAATTCAAAAACTGACATAAAATAAAAATTAATAACCGCAACTATTTTTTTTATATTGAAGTCATAGACAAACTGAAGATAGACATCTTTATGAATCGATTATGAGGTAGCAGTTTGTTCAAAATAATCGCCTTCTACTTACTAATTCCAATATATTTTACTTCTATATATTCATTGTTGTACAATCTTTGACAAAGTTGTGATTCACGTTAATAAATATTACTGGAGTTATTTCCCAACACTAAATTGTTATTTTTAACACCTTGACACGTGTTTCGATCACCACGTGTTAAAAATAACGATTTGGTGTTGGGAAAAAACTCCAGTAATATTCATTACTACACCAAAGGTTCCAAACAGTGCATCATAAGTTCACGTTAATATATTTAAAACGCTTATAATCCCACTTTTCAGTGGATGTATACATGACTGACTATATTCACATATAATGACAGCACCATTCAACTTCATTTCTATGTCCTTCGTAAGTTGTTTCAACCACAAAAACTCAGTTGCTTCACTTGCTAATGCTATATATGCTGCTTCAGTCGTAGAGAGTGCTACTATAATCTGCGTCGTTGTCGCCCAGATTACAGTTGAACCTTATTCTTGAAAGATATAACATGAAGTAGACTTACGATTTTTCCTCCAGCCCAATTTGAACCTTAATATTCTGTTTAATCCAGTCGAGTGTTTTCCAATGCAAGTCTTTGAAAGCCAATGAAAAAAATCAACTGCAAAACTCAAGTCCGGTTTTGTGTTGAACATGAGAAACATAAGAGTCCTCCTAAATGATGGCCTTATCCAACTGTCCTCCCTGTATTGAAAGCAAGTGTGTTTCAGTTCTATACACTATTCTGTTAAAAAACCTGGGTCTATGTGCTGCTGCTGCCAGGAAACCATATATCGTCTCCTCATGAGCAGGATGACTTGCATCAAACTTTCGAGCAGCACAAGCAAATATTGAATCAGGAGAAAAAAGTGCCTCCGAACGTAACTGATTTACAGATACCTTTTTATCTGAAACAATTTATTTGTTCATTAAGACAGGTTATTGTACATTGAACATCTGACAACTTTGAAATCCACTAATCAACTAGAATATCTTCAGTATGCTATTATGACTGCCGTAGACAAAATCCAGAAAGTGGTCCACTGGTATGATTGCAGAACTGCACATTCTGGCCTGGATAACTATTACCAACCATCACGATTTGCAGTGGAGAGTTGAATAGATCAACTTCCTTAGGTTTCTTGTGAAAATAACTGTTTTGATCTCATCAGCAATATTTTGGAGATTCGTCATTCAAACGGTGCTTTCAAATTCATACCTTCTGAATTTTTTCCCTAGTCCGGATTACCTGTGTTTTATATGGGATGTTTATAATAAAAATCTCATGCATCGTTTCAATGTCATGTCATTCCTAAGATGTAAGTTTAAAGCATCAGTCCCGCTCTCCTCTTTTCTTTTCTTCTATTCTGGTTAATAAATATTATTATGATCGTTTTTGTTTCGATTTTGCATGTACTCGTTTTTTATTTACATGTTTGTTCAGTGAATTTTGAAATTATTGAATATCAGCAAGTTTTTGAACCCCTTTAGGGAGACAGTACTCATTCTAATATCCTAATGAGCATTGTATCCAAGCAGTACACATTTTGAAAAAATAATTACCTGATTATATAAATGTTCTTTTCAGAAAACACCGGAGTGGTTCACACATCTTCTGCCTTCTTCTCCCTCTCCCTGGCTGTTTTACTGTTGGTGATTTTTTCCAAGTGAATGTCCATAACATTTTTTATTATTTTGTGATAATTTTACCAAACTGTAAAGCATACTTTGTAAAAATGTAATAAATTGTACATAAGATTCTTATTATAAGAAAATACCTCACACAATTATTTTCTGTACGATTCATACCAAAGCTATTTAACAAGTATGTACATATCTAAAAACTGTACTGCAGTTATTATTACTTTAATTTTTATTTTGTCTGTGGATACTAGTCTCCAAAAATATATTTTATATTCAATTTATCATAGGAAATAAACAATAAATAAAATAACGATTTTTTATTAACAGAAATAAATACTTGCAATAAAAAGAGGTCTTTTCTCAAGATCCAATAATCAAGTCATAATTCTATTATTGCACATGCCCTAACTTGAATATAACTATAATAAATAATATACATTTTGTCAGAGTATATTCACATATAAATAAGTTTTAAAACACAGAAATAATTTTGGGTCATATTGTAGAAAATATAAAAATGAAAATGTGTGGCTTTTACCATCCAATGAAATTCAACTACATTATCATAGTGTCAGCATATTTTTAATAAAAACAAAAAACATTTTAAGCATTGATATTAACGTATAGAAATATTTGAATAATAATAATTTATTTTCATAGCAATTGGGAACGAGGATTACTGGGAGAAAACAAGTTGATAATATTGTGGTTGAAAATGCATTTCAATTTATGGTGGGGCAACTGTTGATAGATTTACTGGGATAGATTTGAGTATCGATTTTGTTTTGCCAAAATATACGCATTTTGAAACATTTTCCACAAAACTGATAGCTAATTGATATATTTGAAAAATCAGAAATCTATTCATACTTTTATATTTAACTCTTGTCAGTTGTTTATAATTTTTGAATTTGAGCTTCATAGAAGTTTTCAATTAACATTAACACAAATTACTTTTGAAAAAGATATCCTTAGGAATTTTTTTATTTATTTTTTTTCAGTGTTGCAACTCGACACTTTCAAACAAAAAAATATCGATGAAATAATGCAAATGTTAATTGAAGAATTCTATAGATAGTAAGAGGTAAGGTAAAAATAAATAGGAAAAATATTTATGACAATAGACAAAACAGCTAGTTTTAGAATAAATAATTTATGTGTGAAAGAAAATCACCCAGAATTAATCAAAGTGTGCTTACTTGAACCATATTGTATTATTTGAGAAGGAATGTGTAGATTTTCTTCCCGATAGAGTTTATAGTATAACAAAATATTTTATTCAAAACTTCAATGCCCAATGTCACAAAAATTTACTTAGGGATCAAGCTGACACTTTTCATCAACTACATCATTCAAAAATGTCAAGTAAATGGGAAATAAATCATTTTTAAAAATCTTGCAAATATGCATTATATAATTCCTGGTTTAGATGAATACTCTATTTAAAAAAATATTCCGTTTTCTTTAATGCAGGATTCAAAATATTTCTGTTGTGTACTAAATATTTACAAATCTCTATGTGGATTTTTCCTTTCAGTGAATATAATTTATATGACCAGTTGATTCTGCTGAGGAAATCTTTCAAAGTTCATTTTTCTACCGTGCGTTGGTCAAATTGATAAAATATATTTTTCTCAAATATTTCCGGACTTTGTGTTCAACGATTGTGGGCCACATGTTCATAAGTTACTTTGGCATGATAGCCACTAGTATCAGCAAAATAGTCCACTTTCTGTTTTCGGCCATCTGGTAGAAGAACGTAGTAACTACCTTCGGCATTTTTTCCATTTCTTTTTTCCTGGTGACCAAAATCATTCCCCTCTTTTGCGTCCTTTATTCTGTACCCAAAAGCATACCTGGCAGCATATTGAAGCTGAAATGATGGGATAAAATTATAACATCAGTAAACTAGAGAAATGAGTATGGAGATAATTGTACATCGTCAAGTATCAAACAGGTTTTGAGTTCGACAATTACGATACTTTTTTTGTTTATAATTTTTCAAATGGTGAAAAAAATTGTTTGAATTATAAAATATCATTGGGAGCTCTTTCAAGTAGTAATATGTTATTTTGTGATCTTAATATATGAATAACTATGGCGAAACATTTTTTGTCGGTGATTTCTATGAAAGATGAAGAGAGAATGTTATTCGATTTAAAAACTACAAGTAAATTATAGTCAAAGAATCACAGATGAACAAAATATTTGATAAAACTTGGAAGTGGTAGTATACAAAAAAATACATACGGTAATATATACAATACAACAGAAAACCTCTACTTGTGATACATCATTGAAAAGCCTATGAAACATGTTATCCAACGGTATTATTAATGATTCAGGGTGTTGAAAATGAATTAAAAAAACTATTTTGCCGTTTTCGCAAAAAAGTTTCGAAATGTAAATATTCGCTTTTTAGATTTTTTTCGGAGCATAGTTTTTTACTCAAGAAATTTGAATGTCTTTAGTGTTGATCAATTGTAAGAACAGTACTCTGTCATTCAGAGAAGTGGAGAAACGGGATCACTGCCAAATAAAAAAAGAGATCATCCAAGGTTATTGAATGAATCATGGTATACTGAGGAACTTGGCTAATTTGCAATAGATCCTACTGCATCAAGTACTAGTCAAGTATCTGCAATGACAGGACTAGTGAGTAAGGTGTGAAATTTCGTAACTTTCACTCGAATAATACCTTCAAGAACTAGGCGATGATAATGAAGATCGACGAATTGAGTATTGTGAAATCATGACTGAAATAATTCGCGCTGAAACTATATTATTGAAAAATATTTATTTCAGTGATTTGTTGTGTGTTAATACTGAATTTTAATGTAAATAAAGAAAACTTCCGGTACCGGAGTGATATGAATCCGCACCGATTAAGAAGGCGATGCTTTAATTGAACCTTTGTTTATAACATATAATTTAAACGGCGAAATTTATTTGGAATGTGCTGGAAAACACTATCAAACCTTTAATTATGTATAAATTAGAGGACCAGAGGGACGACCAAGGTAATCTAGCTCTAGATGATTTCCTTCACTTCCAATGAAGCAACTCCTCACAATGCAGCTGCAGTAGGGCGCTTGTTGCATAATAATTACCAAAAAAATAGATTGGTAGAAGAGGTTCTCTTGAGTTGCTAACAAGGTCCACCAGATTTACCGCCACCTGATTTTTCTCTGTGGGGTTACCTCAAATAAGTTGTTTATAAAAATGTCTGTTTGAAATCTGAACTCAACCTAGACACTGTATCATTGTTCACAAGACAACGGAACTAACTTTGTAGTTGAACAAAGCTCAAAGTGAGGTTTCACAATTATGGATGCACTCTCTACAATTAGTTTTTTTATCATTGTATAGCATTTTTCATCGGCTTTTCAATGATGAGTCACAAGTTCGACGTGGGTGTTTTGTTCACTCACTCAAATCGACAGCCGATTTGAACGATCGATTTTCACTTGCTTTCGTCCAACACCTGTGAGGAATCACACATTGAAAGGTACGACTTCGTTAGTCTTTAGCTCGCACACGTTTCAACTCCTGAGAGTTGTCGTTAACAGAAAAGCACATTTTTAAACAAGTACAGGTTTGCTATTTAGTTTTTTAGATGGGGTAGGTGGATCCTAGGGGGTTGATGGTGGAGATATCATATTTTGCTTGTGATTTACATTATGAGCTTTTAAATTGTCGCAATGTATACATCAGATAGATTACTTTTTATATTTCTGAGCTTACAGAATGTGTAACTTAAAGTTATTAACGAACTTAAAGTATTTACAGTCATATAGTAGATTGTTGTGTTGGATACATTTTGGTAAGTTATCATTGTTGATAACAATGTTGATCTTCATTTTCCTGAAGTGAGTAAGTGCCTTTCAACACCCTGTTTTACACTCCTAAAGCTCAAATACTTCATTAGATATATTTTAATACTTCTTATAAAAGTTTGATAACTATCACTGCTACTACTCTGACAACTATCTCTGAACTATTTGATATATTTCGAAACCACTACGGGAATAACATATTCTCATTCTGGAAATTTAAAATTGTTGGTGAATAAATTGTAATTTGATATGTTCGGTAGCCTTGATATTTGAAAATAATATTTTTCTAATCTACATATTAGAACTGATACTATTTGGGTCCTCTTACAAAAGAAGGTTACCATATTCCGAGTAATAGACAGCTGCAGAATGTACAAAACATTGTGAGATTAGCTACTCAATATTTTTTGGAGATAAATATTCATGAATATCTTATACC
This sequence comes from Leptinotarsa undecemlineata, assembly GCA_015342065.1. Lineage (NCBI taxonomy): Eukaryota > Metazoa > Arthropoda > Insecta > Coleoptera > Chrysomelidae > Leptinotarsa > Leptinotarsa undecemlineata. The sequence continues at coordinate 11,653 of WOGP01002144.1, forward strand.
TCATACTGGAATCAGATCATTAAAATTGATGACGCTTCTTTCAGTAAACATCTGTTGTGTGGTAAGACAACAAACCAGTGGTCTTGAGTTTCACTTACGGAAGAAAGTGAAATATACATACTGAAAGTTCAAGTCGTGTTCGACACTATAAATGTTTCAAAAGCATTATTTCTTTAGATGGCTGGATTGTTATTTGAGTTTTAGATCACCATTTTCACTTAGTAATTGTTGTCATAATATATACTGGACATAAACTCGCATTACGCTTAGTTTCCTTTTGATGCTGTGTTGAAGAATTGTGCTTGTGAATTTTAATTTATTTCGAGAAATGCATATTGAAAAGACATTGAGTTGAGACGGTACTAGAGATAGTTAATCGTTCGAAACATCCGAGTTAATGAAATCCTTATAGTGTTTTTTGTATTTGTACACATCCTAGTAAAAAATAGATTCACTTTTGTATTTTAATGGACTAATCAATAGAAAATTCCTATAAGTGTGATTTCATTTAATTCGGATAATCTCTATAACAAACATACGTGAACTATTCAAAAAATAAGGATAATGTTCAAACTCATAGGGCTATGTACATTGAATTGGCAAATTTCATTTTTTTTATGTTGGCTCACTTGTCTCGAATATATGTTCACAGTATTAGCTGTTTAGCGTGTTTAGTTTGTTGGTGAGATGCATAGAAGTTGGAAGTGTTTGGCGATTTTCTGTTATCGCAAGAAAATGGATCTCAGAATTTGCATACATTTTTTGAAGAAATTGAATTGAGTGCGCAAAAATACATGAAATGTTGACAAAGGCATACGGTGATTGTTCTGTGAGTCGGAAAGATGTGGTATGAGCTTTTCGCAGAAGGTCGAAAAGATGTAAATGACGGCGTTTAGCCCTGAACGCCTCAGCACATCAACAATTGATGAAAATGTTGAGAAAGTTAGGAACATTTTTATGGAGATTCATCCGATCACTATTACAGAAGTTGCTGAGGATGTCGGCATATCGGTTGGCTCAAGCCATTACATTTTTTAGAAAATTCTGGGCATGAAGCGTTTGTCAGCAAAGTTCGTTCCAAAATTGCTGAATTTTGATCGAAGAAAACATTGTTGAATGACGAATCACAGGTACTATATGGTTATGGTCCCAATGGAAGAGTTCAGGAGAGCTAAGACCAAATATAGCACACCTCGATTACCGTGACGTAGTCCATCAGGAGTTCTTGCCACATGGTCGTACGGCCAATGAGGAGTATTATCCTGAATTTATATGCGGTTTGCGGCAAGCAACACTAAGAAAACGTCCGGTATTGTGGAAAAACAATTCATGGCTTTTGCAACACGATAATGTACCTACTCACTCGTCATTGCTTATTCGTAACTTTTTGGACAAAAAAAACACCGTTATCATGCCTCAGCTACCGTATTTACCAGATTCAAACCCTAGCGACTTTTTTCTGGCCTCAATATTGAAGAAACTCATGAAACGACGGCGTTTTGCGACGATTGAGAAGATAAAATCGAATCGCCGAGAGAGCTCAAGGACATACTAAAACTGCTTGAAAGAAATGTATCGAGATAAAACGATAAGCAAATATTCCTAACAAATTTCAAAAATGTCAATTCTTAGACTTTTTGTGTATTTAGAGATTTTCTCTATAGGCTAGTAGAAATGGATCTGGAACAATTCATCAGTTCATAGGTAAGTTTCTATAACTCGCAGGAGATTTTGGATGAAATACTTTTTTACTTTATAATGAAAGTTATTGAAACCATCATTTTCAGTCGTCTTCTGGTGATGCTAACTCAGTGAAGTGTGCGTCCACACTAATAATTTCCAATAACGTCATCAGCGTGAAAATATTTTCATTATCATGCATAGTAAAATTCATTATTTGACAAACATGGAAAATAACTGATAAACTTTAAAAAAAGCACAATTATTTCTACCAAGTAAGAGGAGATGAATATATGGTATAAAAATATAGGCTATTTTGATGTTCGAGGATGGATATTGACAGAGTTGGTAGTTATGAAAATGAACAAAGATACATTTGTTTGAAGGTGATTGACAATGTTTCATGATGAAATTCATAAGTTCGGACTTTCATTGTCCGATTTTATATAAAATGATTTGAGATCTCTGAAAGAACTAAAAAAAAGAAGAATTAAAAAAATTAGCTGAAAATGACAATTATATTAAGCAAAAAACTTGAAATGAAATAACAGTGAAATAAAATACAAGTAAAAATAGAACAATTGAACTAAAATTAAAAATAAAAATGAAAAGTTAAGATATTCCAAGCAAAGTTACTTCACGATGTTTTGATTGTTAGTATCCACAATTGTCTTCGGGTGATGACAGGACTAAGTCTTTCGAGATTTGACTATTTATGGGTCATTCGAGTACGTTCACTTATCTCCGCTTTCCTTTTTTGCTTCACCGGTTTCGTGGGAGATGACCGTTTGGTGGGAGTTGGCCATGTTTTGCTTGATTATGGGTTTCCATATATTGCGTATCTCTACGCTGACTTGGCTGAATACATTGTTGGACAACTTGTATGCGGCTTCTTTGAATTTTCCTCCTAAACCAATGTCCCTTCCCAGTGTATGATCTCAGCTTTGGACCACTCGATGTTGATGGGTCCAAACATGCTCTGCTATTCCTGATTTTTCTTCGCTGTGTGTGCTCAGCAATGCGAACATTCAATGTCCTATTAGTTTCACCGATATAGGATTTTCCGTAATCACAGGGTATCCGGTAAAAGCCATTCTTGGAATCGCAGTCCGCGTTGGGTGGGCTGGTTTTCGTGAGGCTGCTACGGATAGTGTTTCCGGATCTAAAGCAGGTTCTGATGTTATACTTGAACCCAATTCTTCTTATCCTTTCCGATATTCTTCTGATGTAGGGAAGTGCAAGCACTGCTGCAAGCACTGGTTGTGACGGCTTCCCTTCCTTGCGAGACTCTTGCTGTCTTTTAGCTAAAGTCTGTTCCACCATCGCTTTGGAATATCCATTCCGTTGAAGATCATTTTCGATGATGTTTAGTTCCTTTTCGAGATCTTCCTTCCTGTTACAGAGCCCGAAAGCCCAGTCTAATAGAGTCTTGATTTGTCTTTTAGTCGATTGCTGGTGGTTGAACTACGAATCCAACCACCATCACCCGAAGACGTGGATACTAACAATCGAAACGTCGTGAAGAAAATTGGCTTGGAATTTCTCAACTTTTTATTTTTAAATTTTGTTCAATTATTCAATTTTCACTTGTATTTTATTTTACTGTTATTTCATTTCAAGTTTATTTGCTTAATATAATTGTTATTTCCAGCTATTCTTTTTTCTAATTCTTTTTTTTTTCTTTCAGCGATTTCAAATCATGTTATATAATATCAGACAATGGAAGTCCGAACTAATGAAATTCAACGATACATTTCTGTTCAAAAGTACGTGCTACCAAACTTAAAAAGTTTTATTTCGAATGTATTTTATCTGAAATCATGGATTCTTGACATACCCTTGGATTGAAAAATGAGAGATTCGATAGAGAAAATGAAAAATGAAGAAATTGAAAAAAAATTAAAATAAATGAGAGTCTGTTATTTATTGATCATACTTCAAAAATACTAAAATTGTGGCTAGAATTGACCATCAATGATATATTGGCGCCACCACTTTCAATAATTGAATATTTGAGAAAAATTAATGTTTCGATCTTCTATTTCGAAATATTAATTTTCTATCCTAGGTACAATCCCAGTCTCATTTTAAGTTATGTTACATAATGGGTTCATGACTTTTGAGGCTTTGTTCACGAGAAGAAGCTGTTAGTAGTTTGAATATATTTAGCTCAGACGAAGGATTCATACATGCAGTCGAATCGCATCCGAGTCACTCGAGTCCCAGACTCACTGTAGTTTGGGTCGTATTTTTTCTGCATTGGTGAGAGGTAATACCGCGAAGTTGATCTGTGAATATTCTACTCGATTTGTGTAGAACTTCATCAACATTATGTTCAATTAAAAATAAAATAAGGAAGTGGTTACTATATGGTGATGGTGGTGATGATAATTATTGTTATTATGTATATGATGTTTTTTTAGTTTCGGATAATTTCGTATTTTATCACCTTTACTGTTCATAGAAATAAAAATTTTTCTGCTTTTCCTATCTACCTAATTTCTACTGGTTCAGTATTCAGGTAGTGTTTTTAGTTGTCTTCATAACTAACGTTTTAAAAAATACGGTTTTCCAGGAAAGAATGCGTAAACGTAACTTACAGAACGAATAATAGTCTAAGTAAATCAAAATATATGTAACTCAAAAATGACTGACTGACATAGTGATCTATCAACGCAAAGCCCAAACCACTAGACGGTTCGGGCTGAAATTTGGCAAACAGGTAGATGTTATGACGTAGGCATCCACTAAGAAAAGATTTAGATAAATTCCACCCCTAAGGGGATAAAATAAGGGATGATGGAGGATGTAAATTTATTAGTTTGAACCTATCAGCACCTAATGGAACGAATAAATTAAGACGAACAAAATAATTTTTAGTTCTAAATGTTGACAATAGATGGCGTTAGTAGTATTTTAAAACGCGCTATCGTTGTGTTTTCACTGAGTTACATATACCCGATGATAAGGGGCTGCCGTATTTAATAGTACATACTATACCTAAATATTTCTGGCGGATTATATTTAACGATTTTGGCTGTTCTTTTCTTGGCATATTTTGGTTTGCATTTGTTTTGTTTCGGTTTAGTAGTTTTAGTTATAAAGTCTGCTTTGTATTTGTTTGGTTTAAGAATAGGTTTTGTCAGTTAGACTTTTTTTAAATGGCTAAAGAAAACCCGAATGTTAATGGAGAAGTTGAAGAATATACCGTCGTCCCTATTGTTCGTGATGATGCATGTTTGTTTCGTTCTCTCTCTTATTCAATGTATGGAACACAAGATAGAGCGATGGAGGTGCGTTCAGAAATTGTCAGATATGTGGTTAATGACTGGAGCAAGTTTTAAATTATGATGGTTATTAGCAATACAGGAGACGTTCTCTGGATATGATGGTGGATTCTCTGTCAATATCAAGGGTGTTTACAATAGAAAATCGTTGGGTGGTTCCTTATAATCCAGTGCTATTAAGAACATGTAACGCTCACTTGAACGTAGAGTATTGCCATTCAGTGAAGTCAATCAAATACGTTTGCAAATGTGTTAATAAAGGGTCAGATGAGAGGCTACGTTTACTTAAGAGAACGGGAAGGATGAAGTTTCAACCTATGCAATGGGTCAAAATATAAGTTCAGCTGAAGCAGTTTGGCGAATCCTTGAATTCCCAATACATGAGCGTTCTCCTCCTGTAGTGCACCTTGCTGTCCATTTAGAAAATGGACAGAGAACTTATTTTAATGAGCAGAACTTGTGCGACAAATTGAGTAGTCGTCCTACAACTTCCTCTTCTTTTTCGATCTGTGTAACGTGGATGACTTTGCAAAAAATTGCAGGGAAGTCCCTGTGTATTACGTTTGGAACAAGTGATCGTTTCAGAGAAGAAAGAGAGGAGTGAATGTTGAAGGATGGTCAGGAGTCAAAAAAGAACACGTTCTAGGTAGGGTTTATACTGTTCATCCAAACAATACAGAATGCTACCTTCTTCGAAT
>WOGP01002145.1:0-17314 GCA_015342065.1 Leptinotarsa undecemlineata
AGAAAGTGAATTGTGCAGATTAACAAACAGTGAAGATAAATTACTTGTTGCTAAGTGGTGAATATAAATAGTTGTATTAGTGAAATATTGTTGAAATAAATTAGTTTAAGACAGTGAATTCTTTAATTCGTTACAATGTATAAATAAAATGTTACATAAAAAAGTCATAAATTGGAATATACTATATTTTCATTAAGTAGTACTTCAATCGTCTTTTGAATATAATTATCAAACCACTATTTTTAAATTCTTGTGGGAGGAAATTACTACTCTACTATTTTTTAAAATATTTTTCAACTTTTATATTGTTTCTGTTTCTTATATTATACCTATTACCCAAAACAGATTTTTGTGTTGTTCCCCAAGAATCGATTATAGGAAAACCCATGTTCCTTGTTTATAGAAATGTATCAGTTTATTAGAGCTTAAAAAACTCTTCATAATATACTGTGAAAGAATTTTCATAAAAATAAATATGTGATTGATGATATTGATAAAATTTCTTTTGGTTGATCTCACAAACCAACTTTTTGAGTTTGAAAATCTTTCATAATCATCTCAAAAATTCTATAAATATCAGTTTGAGAAATTGTAAAACACACAGCAATTACTATAACGAAATTATCAGGTATTCTACAACTCAGAAAAAAGTTGGCCTCATTATACTACAATTTGCCTTATCCTCAATAGGCTACTATCATTTTCTGATTTTTTTGTATAAACAAAAAAAACCCTTTTCAATTCCGGTATTTGTTTATCATTTTTTCTGAATATTTTCGGAGAAACAACAAAACTACACAACTTCAAGTTTATTTAAAACCAGTAACTCATACGTACTAAAAAAAAAACACGATATCAACAATAACCAATGAAGGAGTACATCAAAATAAAATGACAGATGAAAAAGAAGTTATATTTGACAATTTCATATTTATCAATAATCAAATACTTATAAAAGGTTATTTTTAGTCTGTAATCGCAATTTCTGCACGTGAACTATTAGCTTAAGGACAGGAGCCTGCAGGTTATCAAGGTGTCATCTGACGTCATAACACAAATAAAATATTCAGGAAATTTATGAAGTTAGACAACTGAAAGATAGCTCTACTAATTTTTTTTTTTTAGCAAATGCTTTTTACTATGATTATGAATTTCTACATTGTTTTATCGATACATACTATTCACTTTTATATTATGCACCTGATAAAAGTCCAAAGCAGTATGTAATTCATTTGTCGAATTTTCAAGAATGGATAAACTAGGAGGTCTGTTCAAAAAATAAGGTGAATTTTCATTCCTCCCAAAAATTGTTAATTCATTCATCAATTTCTATTTTGTCCTCTTCAAAGTAGTCCCCTCAGATATAATAGAAATGTGCCAACGTTTCTTCAATGCTCAAAGCAGTTCTAATATGCACTTTGTGTTATGTTCTTGAGCTCTTTCAGCAATTAACTTTTTATCCCCTCAATCTCGCGAAATTCCGTCCTTTCACGAGTCTTTTCAATCTTGGTAACAAAAAAAGTCACAAGGGGCCAAATCTGGTGTATACAGTGGCTGAGGCATGATCACGGTGTTGTTTTTGTACAGCTGAAACTGTGAAATTATGTTCGAAACGAGTGAACCAAAAAAAATTGTTAATCGAATGTACATAACACGCGGAATTTAAACATTCATTTTATTTTTTGAACAGCCCACCTATTTCCAGTTTTACCTTTCTGATATTTTTATTTGGATCTGTGCATCTTGGAACAATTTTTGCCAACAGCGACCCTGTTTGCCCAAAACTGGTGGGACTCTCATAGGCAAACTTCATATTTTCTAGGTAGCCTTGTAGAATCAACCTCAAAGTTTCAACTGCTGGTAGTCTTTGCTCTGCCCTTTTCTTAGCCAGCCACGGTTCTAAAAGAGTAACTACTTCATCCAATGTTGCAGGAGAAAGGCTTTGCAGAAGGAGCTCCTGCACTAGCTGGTTAAGTTCAGTGAAGCTTTTCGTTACAGAAGGTACCAACTTGAGATCACCATAATAGCTATCTGGATTTCCTGTATTAATTTTGCAGTATATAGCTGAAGCATTGAAGACATTATCGAAAAACAATTTAATCAGTTTTATTCTATCTTCTGATTCAATCGGCAAAGGTAGTCTGACCAATGCTGTTATGGTTGGAATTATTGTAGGAAACAGTTCGATATACTCAGGACCGCTGTGAAGTTGGGTTTGTGATGATACTAACCTACAAAAAAAACTAGCCTCTTGCACAAATCTTTGTTGATGATTTAAACAAAAACAAATTTTTCCAACCCTTAAATCTTTCAAAATTATGGATAATTATCGGTACTCACTTGATGACCTTATCTCTATCATTCATTCGTATATGAAGCAAGTTTCTGTTTGGATGCATCGCATCTGCAACAGAATGTATTGTTCGCAAACATACCTTCCTCATTGAGAAATCTTTTGAATTCACCAACTCATTGACGGCATAGTCCAAAATTTCACTCTCAATAACCTTCAAAAGTTTTTCCGAAGGTGCCTCATTGCAAATCTCAGAATAACTATACAGAATCGTGTACCTTAGGCGCTCTACACCAAGGTCGTGTTTCTGGTCTTTAATGAAGGTAAAAAATTTCAACGTCTTCTTGTTAAGCACTTCTTTTCTTATTAGGGCAAGCTTGTCAAGTACTATCTGTAAGTGTGAACGAGAGCAAATACCTACTGCTTCAGCGCAGGTATGCAATTCAGAGTAGTCAGTTAATTTGACGTTGACTAGAATGTTGTCTAATGTCTGCAATACGATCTCTTTATCTTTGAGGTAACACAAAGCTATGGAAAGACATTTTAGTAGAAAATGTTTCTCAATTTGTTTCATTTGCAATTCTCCATTGCCATTTCCCATGTATCTGAAAATAAAAAAATAGCCTCGAATTACATTTTTTACATATTTAAATAACCCTTTTTTTGATATTATCACCTAACAGTTTACAAAACCAGGATATGTGTTTCAGTGTACGATATCTTCTTCAGGCATGCTCAGTATCAACTTCATTAATGTCTACATTCTACATCATACTTCTTAGATATTATAGTTATTTTAATTATGACTTCTACTAAATAACTAATGAATGTTTACGATTTCTGGAAGCGAAACTCATCAAATTGGATATATAATTAAAACACTACTACTTGACCTTACAATAACTGAAGTCTAATCTAATAATAAATTTCATTACAAAACAAATTCAAAGAAGGAGAATTATTCAAATCTTTTTGGTTATTGAACAATTATTCCGCATTCTAAAATCTATTGTTTTCCAAACATTCCAAGATTGAGTTTTGAACCGTTCTCTTCCGAATTTTATGTAATCATAATTGAAATCATGCCCCTCTATCAGAAGATGTTTTGCGAATGTTAAATTTGTCTTCTCCTCCAAGAAACTACTTCTAGTATATAGCTTCCAAGTGTGTCTAGACTTAGAGTAATTTATATTAACTTAATAATTAAGTATAATTCCCAATCTTCAATTTCTCCAGTTTGACGTGTTAATTGTATAAATTGCGATTAACAATGCTGGATATTATTACTACCCAATTTAGAAAAACCATCCTAAGCATTACAAGTCATTCAACTTTGATGAACCCAACAATAATATCGTGCATTTTTTGAAAAAGAATAATTTAGAAGAAGCCTACACGATTAAAGAATATTAATTTAAAACAATAAAGACAAATCTTCGGTGTCAGATAGATCGGGAGTTTATAGTTTGACTTGTGGTTATTATTCCAAGCAATATATTGGGCAAAAGGGAAGAACATTTTCCAGCAGAATAAAAGAACAAATGAGAAGATGAATTCAACATTTGCAAACAATTTTTTGGCAGAGTGGCATGAATTCAATCGTGATTAAAACATATTGCATTTTAAAGAGAAAAGTTTAAAACTCGATTTTTTGAAATGCTTATAAATAAGTCAATAGATTTAAGAATATGAAACAATTACTCAATGACCAAAGATATTTGATTGATTCTCCTTAGTTGAATTTATTTTGTAATGATGAAATTGATAATTAGGGTAAATTTTAATTATTGTATAATGAGGCTCAGGTATTTTTCTTTTCATTAGGTATCCAATTTGATGAGTTTCATCCTCAGTAACTTTAAAAATGTATTAGTTATGCAGTAAAAGTCATAATGATGCAAATTACTATAACATAAAAGAACATGCTTGACGAAGTTATTGTAAATATTCAAAGGAAAATCTCACAATAAAGTGTTATTTAAGTATGCTATAATGGATGTTTTTCAGATATCAGATCGCATATCTCAAAAATTTTTGACATTTTTTAATCACAGACAGATAATAAGAATAATTTTCACCTGGAATTATTATACACATCAAGCTGACTTGTTGCTTTGGATACGATAACTTCATTGAAAGGTCCATTGTTAGTAGTTTCTAACAAAATATTCAAAAAGTCAAATAAAAGATCTTGCCATTCTGTAGTATTAAAATGCTCGTAGTTTTGTTCCAAATATTTCAACAGTTGTGGTATTTTTACATCCCAGACAGTTTTGTAAGCATCTACTTTGCATGGTTTGATGTTTTTCAGGAAATTCAGTATGTAGCAACCTCTGAAGTTCGGTAGAGGATTGGATAGCAGAGAAAGACACCTGATGAATGCTGTTTCACAACTCTCAACTTTTTCTTTCTTCGAAGCTAAATGTGTCAAACATCTCAATATAATGACGATGGCATCATCGTAGGCCGGACTTAGAAAACACTTTAGCAGAAGGTCCCACAAAATGACTTCCAGCTCAGCAACAGAAGTACTCAACATATATAAAGTGTTGTCTGTTGATTTTTGAATGTTTTGCAACTCCTGCAAGTCCACATCATTATTCTTAGGAAGAACTTGCTTACAACACATTTTTAGAATAAACTCCATATACTTTTCAGGGCCATCGGGATTCACGTCTGTGAAAAATCATGACCAGTATTATTTTTCAAAAAAAGAAACTAGAAAAACTCACCTTTATCAAGCAGTACTTTTTTGCATGAAAAAGCAACAATAATTTTAACCAGAGCCTCCTTCACTCTGATATGATTATCGCTCAACAAGTCTCTCAGATACCTAATTACATCTTTGAATCTCCTGTTAATTGAATGATCTTTAGAATAAGATACAAGATGTGTTAAAACAATTAGAGACTTCACTCTCTCTTTTTCATTATTATTCTTCAGCTGAATCAATAACTGATCTATAGTGTTATCAGTGAAGTGCAAAGCAAAACATTCGTAACACCTTAAAACTTCAGAGTGGCTTTTCAGCAAACCAGGTTGAGCATAATCAGGTGACACGCAAATCAAATCAAAGATAGTATTCAAGATATTCATCAACAGAGGTTCCAAAAGGGTTCCGTTCACTGAAGCAGCCTTTTGGATGACTGATCCTAAACATTTCGTGATATTATATGGATCGATATTCTTTTTGTAAAGGTTCAATAAGACTTGTATGAGTTTTGAAGTTTGCTGAGTTACTTTATCTAAATTCAATACTGGGAATATGCAAGATATAGCATCCAAAGTGCTCTGTGTCACTTTAGGTTCACGAGAAAAAAGCCAAGTTGTAAATAAAACATCATAAACCATGCTAAATTCAATGTTGAAATTTTCCAAAGATATTGTGGGATCAGGAACTTTTTCATTGTTCGATACATATTCCATTAATGCATCACAAAAATTACCCAAAGCTGAAAAAAACGATAAAAATACATTCTACAAAATGGACACGAATAATATTCATTACCAGCATATCTATACAAATAAACAATGAGAATATATGATGCAGGATAAGTTTCAGATGTAGGATTATTTGATGATATTAGTTGTAGATTTTCATTTCAAAGTTTTGTTACTCCTTACAGGACCATTTTGGGTTTTTTGCTCCTAACAGGACTGTTTTAGGTCCACTATTGTTCTTCATCTATATCAATGGATCCTGCAGTTTCATAAAACCAGCAAAATGTATCTTGTTTGCAGATGATACGACTTTATGTTCTGGCAAAAACTTTACCAGCCTACCGCTAATGACGCAAGATAGTGAAACATTAGCATATGGTTTGGAGCTAAGCTGACACTAAATGAAAATAAAACTAGAAATATATTTGTGTCTTCCTATCCAAATATTTTTCCAACTAAAAGTACAATTTTTTTATGATTCTTTATTTATAATAGATGAAGCTGGTCTGATCACATCAAAGATGAGACTAACAAACTTGCTACTGTTCTGTTTGTTCTAAGACGATTAAATAATGTCGTCAGCTTGAAGACGCTCAAAAGAGCCTATTATAGATTATTCCACTCAGTTATGTCTAATGGTATTGTGATTTGAGATCATTCAGGTAACTCAATTTATATTTATATATTATATTTATAGTGATCATACAATATAGAATTTTTCATCTACCGAAAATTACTCCTGAGATCTCGTAACAATATATTTCCAGTAATTCTGTACAATTCCAAAGAATTATTAGGTCTAAATATTTATGCTTTTCAATTTGGCTGATTAATTTGCACTTAATTTTAACATTCAGTTTAATATTGTTCATATTTTTTGATTTAAGATCATATAAAACTATCATTTCTGAATTTATTGTTGAATTAAAATCATTTCATCATTTCCAATCACCACTTATAGGAACTGGGGAATTTTTGTAAATGAGAATTGATCATTAATGAAACTTACAATTTCAATATTATCAGCATACAGTGAATAAATAATTCTGGCCGAAACTGAACTATAATAAATCACTTCAGATTACTGAATAAAATTGATAAACTATCAACTTAAATCAATACAGTATGTCAACAAAAGAGGTTTATTAGGATATCTAATTTATTGACAATAGAAATCAAGCCAACTTACCAAACCCAAAAGACTGTTTCAGTATATCAGACCTCAAACCTCCCAAAAGGGGAACCATTATGGCAAGAATATCTTTTAGATAAAGAATTATTCCATTTGCATTGGTACTTGCCATTGCCCCAAATGTATGTGGAACCATAAAATGAGGCAATACTCCTGATTGAATTTTTCCATAAAGTGAATCCATTACCTACAAAGTTTTACTTTTTTTTAGTGTGATGACAAAAAATTATTTTCTTTACTTGAACATAATGTTCTCTTCCAAGCGCTACCAATATTCCACACGAGGGCATCTGAATGAGTGGATCGTAACTGACATTGTCAGTCATGATAGATAAACTGATGTCTATAACTCTGATAATAGTATCTCCGTCAATTTTAAGAATATGGTCAGAGCATACTGCTTCCATTATAATCAAAATTGAAGCAATATGTTCGGGTGAAGGTTTGGGGTTCTTGGTGCAAAATTGACAACATGATTCCAAAACTTGATTTGGATGCTTTTCGGATAATTTTCTCAGAGAACTCTTCACCGTCTCCAACACTAGTATACTTCTATCAGTAACTGATGATAAGAGGGTACCTATGGCCACTAAAAAGTACATTAATAGTTAATATTACATTAATATTAAATATTACCTTGTAATTGGCTTTCAACATTTACTTTTCCGTTATTGATCATAGCGAAATCGTTATATATCACCAATTCATTATTCTACGAATGCAAATACTTTATGTTTATTTAACAACATAACAAACTTTAACAAGAAACGTCAAATTGAGGTTAAGTTGAATGTCAATGTCAAAATGTCAAACGTTGGCGTTTTTAATTGCTGAAACTGGTGCACCTAAAGACAATTTGATGCATTCCTTTTCGAAAAAAAACTACTTTGTAAGGCTTCAAATAAGTCAAATGTCATCCTACATCTGAAATGTTATCCCTTTCAGAACACTTTTTCCCTTTGTTTCTCTTCACTGTTACCCTTCGACACGAATATATCTTAAATAATTGTAGAAGTTACTTTTAAGGATAATATTTTTCAAATAGATCAAAGAGCTGTTCATCGCTAAAATTACTTGCACAACTGATAGAGTACGCTATATTACAACGAAATATCAAAATCATTTTTAATTTTTGTTGCATGGCGTTATATTGGAGTATGTCTTCAATTACCGCTTTCTGGTATGTATTACATGATGCATTAGATGACCTCGCCTTACACAATCTAATAAGTCACCAAACGCTAACGCCACTCGTGGTAATCTTGAGAACATTCAGAAAAACCCCACTGAAATCATCAATTATGTTATACAGTCGAATCCAGAAATTCAACTTAAACTCAATTTTACTTCACCTTTCTCAAAAAACAATGAATGTTCATGATAGGGAAATTTAAACTCAAAACGTCGTCCTTTCACGGTTCTCTTCAATCTTGCGAACAAAAAAAAAGCCGAAAGAGGCTAAATCTGGTAGATACGGTGGCTGAGGTATGATAACGGTATTGTTTTTGGTCAAAAATTCACAAACAAGCAATAACGAGTGAGCAGTTACATTATCGTATCACAATCAAAACTCAACTATGACAACGTTTGTTATGGTTATATTATTATCATCTTTCACTTGAAAGAAAAAACTCTACTACGTTATAGTTGAAGCTCTGAAAATGGATTTGCTCCTCCATAGGTAGCTCGCGGATATCATATATAAAGTAAATAGGCTACTGAGAATGATGAATGTCAAAGAAAAGATTGACATTATCTGCCATAGGTACTCGACCATGGTTAACAATAATTTTTCTATGCTGCCAAACTGTCCAAACTTTTTCATTGGAGAGGTCAACAAAGTTTCAAATCCAACCTGTATAGGCACAGGTCTCATATTGGCATGAAAATGATTATCTATAGTAATTGTGCACGCTCCATGAAAGTGCCGAAGTGGTTTCGTTGAATGAATAGGGAATGTAGAGAAGCCCAAAAAGTTACTTAGAATGAACAAAGTAACTATGGAGCTTGGCTGTTAGGTATATGGTTCTAGTTGGAGTTCAGCAGTTGATTGAAAAGCTAGTTCTTAACCGTTGAATTATTGAACGTATGAGTTGGTACCAACATGAAAATTGAAGTCCATAGTCGATAAAACTATAAAAGAAACTAAAAGTTAAAAGGAAGATTGGCAGCGCTATTTGCAAAATCACGACGTGCCTGCAAAAGTATTTCTGTACGTCAACAATAAAAGAATTTGTTCATATTCAGGTTGAACTTATTGTAGTGGATAAAAAATATTTGTGTGAATTATTATCCATTTTCAGTTTGTTATTTCTAGTGAGAGATATTTTTAGAATATTTTTAATCGTTGATTTTGGGGCGCCATTTTGTATATGCCGGTGGATTTTTCATAGACTTGTCAAAAAAGTGTTCTCTTTGAAAACAATTGTATGGACTCCTGAAGCACTGGTGAAATTGAAATCATCGGAAGTCCTCAGGACCACGTAATTACAAACAGTGGGTGAGAATTATTTAGTGTTAATGCTTTGATTTATGGGGCTGTCATTTCTGTCACTCCCATTTATTTTTCCAAGTTATTTTCCTGCAACATCTATGGCATTCATTCATCTAGTATTGAAATTTTGCTCATAGATACGCATTACATCAGTTTGTAGTCGACATATTTTATCTTTACCATTTAGTTTATACTTGGGAACAATTTGTACACCTCTCCCCTTTTTTCAGTCTAGTCTAAAATGGTAATTTGAAAATAGAAAATACACTGAAATATGACTATTGCAACCAGAGGACAAGGAATCACAGGAGATACTATTGAAACACAAGTGAGTCTATTTTATGAAAATTGATTCCTGAACTTTTGTACAGTTATCAAATATCAACTATGTTTTGAAAATATATATGTAATTTATGTTTCAGTTTGGTTAAGACAAATTTATATTTCATGGTTCTTTTTTGTTGAATGATAAAATGTTTGGTATATTATCAGTAGAGAGAAATCCAAAAATGACTCAATGTTAAAACATTACAAAAATGTGCAGATTCAAAAATGTCAAATAGATAATTAAGTGATCCGATCCCTGTATTATTTTTGTTGACATAAAATATATGAAATAATAACATTGATCATACACAAAAAGTGTTAAATCCACTTCAAAACTACATTGTTTCCAAACTAGATCAATAACTGCATTTTCTGAAGCATTTATTTTTTGAAGGTGCCACAAATGAATTGACACAATAATGAATGATAAGTGAGGTGCACTCATAATATAATTTTTTTAAAAAATATAATGAAAAATGCTTCCAAATTGAATTCAAGTTCTTGATGATATTTCTGTTAGTCTTTTTAGTGGAACTGATAGGTTTACATTTTTGGCAACAAAGTCGTTTTCACCTTGACAGTATTCTAAAATTAGTTTCAAAGTCATCAATAGTACTGAAGAAATATGAAAAATATATCCCATCATATCAATTCAATGATTATTCTTATTTGCTATATTTTGAACCCTTCGGAATGTATAATAAATATCAGATGGGATAAAGGCAAGAAGATGATGAGTCAACATCCTAAATAATATCCAAAATTCAATAGAACTAGAATATCTGTGAAATTATAACTTTTTTGTTAAAATGTGGTACCTCTTACAGGAAAATTAAATTTAATCATATAAGGAAATCACTTATAAGATTAGGCAAAATTCAATAAAACTGATTTTTTGCTAAAATATTGTATTGCAAAAAAATTGATAATTTCTCCATCAAAGGAACCATCTTCATCATTCTTCCATGAACTGAAGAGATGAATGGATATAAGATTTGTTAAAAATCAAAACTTTATACTATAAAGTTTACTGGCTAATATAATGATAATGCTGACTATTACAACTTGTACACAAGCAACATAGAATGAAATAATGTCACAAATTTTATTCGTGCTTCTCAAATACTGTATTCAATTAGACAATTTATTATACAGCTTCATTGTCATATAATGAGAAGTTTTGTCACTTACAGAGTTAACCTATGAAGTATTAAATATTCATAAAAGTAGTGGGTGTATATCGTCATTATCCAATTATTATTGAGAACGCAACTACACAATTCGTTTTACTTCAAATTATCATCATTCTATATTCTGGTAAATTCATTACATATTATATTCACCTTTCTAGAAACAACAAATTGAACTGGAGAATAATAAAAATATAAGTTTTACCCGAGACCTCATTTTACCTACTTTCAAGATCTATTCCTCATTGCAAAGTAAATTCAATAAATCCAGATCTATTTGATTTTCGAGCAATATTTCAGAATTTTTAAATCTATTGATTTCCAAGCATTTCGAAAGGTCATACCCGTGATTAAACTTGTGCCTCTCTGTCAAAAAATTGTTTGCAAATGTTGAATTGATTTTATTCCCAAAATTACTTCTATGATCTTTTATTCTCTTGGACAAAGTTCTCCTAGTTTGGCCAATATAAAATTAGGACAAGAACCCCAAGTCGACTTATTTATTCCCAATCTATTCGACACTGGAGTTTTATCTTTACGTTTTTGATGAATTTACTCAAAATTATTATTTGCTCTTTAGGCTATGCCCAATCCTTTGTTGTTTTTAAATCGTGAAAAATGAGAAATTAAACTTTGTTTTTTTACCACTTTTAGTGTGGTAAAAAGGTGGTACAAAACAGACAGTTTCCTTTTTCATCAACCAATTTATTGAATTTACAGTCAGCTGTCAAAAATATCTAGGTAATTAAAAAATAACTATTTTATCAAAAGTTTGTTGAAAGTGGCTTATCTAGTTTTGAAACTAGTTAACTCAAATGTTAATGCAAGTATTCAGAAAAGATATTCTACTCTTTGTTCTGTTTCATCAACCTTTGCAAGAGAAAAAAAAATTTATGTACCTAGATACATTTTCAATATATCTACGTAACTTAGTAAGAGATAAATGAAAGTGTTAAATTTTTTTTGTACTCCACTTTTAATTTCAATTTAATCTTTAACAAAACTTTCTCAAAAAAACTCATAATTTTAGAGTTACGAGTTATTTAAACATATACTGTTAAATGCTCCAGAACTTTTGTTTTCAGTTGCTTGCAGACAGAGTTGTCTTTCAGTTGAATGATAACATTTTAATATTTCAAGTGTCTAAAAAATTTATATTGATCGGAAAAATTATTTGTTTAATTTTTCTATAGGCTTGTACCTCTTTGACAACATTTATTTTTGTGATATACAGTTTATATTCTGTTCTAGGATTCTTTGATTCATGTGTCATTTAGTCAATAATAAAACTTTCAGTTCCTAAATGATATTGTTATCAAAATTAGAATATTGTTACCAAAAAAGTTTCTGTTAGTGGAGACCTTTTCCTGAAGCTCCAACACATTTAGGAATACTCCATCATCATTGATTAATGATTTTCCCTCGCAACATAAGGTAAGTGATCCTTGGGCCCCAGAAACGTGTGTCCTGAGAAGACACAATTAGTCAAGAATGACTTGACAGTATGATCTTGGAGTTCCAGAGTAGAACATTTAATATTAAATTGAGCATCTCGTTTTTGACAAACAAATTTTATTAATGTAATAAAATAACACCCATTCTCTGTTGTTTGATTTATATCCAGGCGAAAAACAGTTTGTCGTAAGTGTATTATATTAATAATTAAAATGAGGTTGTAGGTTCCCTGTAAATATTGAGTGCATTATAATTTGCATTATTATTTTTGTATTTATGTTATATGCTGATATATACCTTGTTTATTGATCTTGAGAAAGTAAGACATATCAAAGTATAAATAATTCTTTCAGCAGCTCTATACAAACTTATATAACTTGCTACTATACAGGGTGTACCAAACAATACGTGGGTGGATGATAGCTGCTTGTAGCTAGCTGTAGAGATTAAGGAAAGCTATGTTTCAATAATTGTTATTAATATACAGGGTGTCCAATAAAAGTGTGACAGACCAAACTTATGTTTTTTTTTCAAATAGAATACTGAAGATATATTTTATTCAATTGAATTTCTCGGATAGAGTGCTTCTCAGGAATTTGGGGTTGTTTGGGTTTAAACCGGGTGGTTCAGAAGTTTTAGTGAAATTTATGTCAAAAAATGGATTCATTCAACAACAAATATCTCTACTCGTTCAAATGGAATGAGGAAAATTTTCAACGAAATATCCTTGAGGGCAGTGTATTTCCATTTCTTCTTCATAAGTTCACTGAACGGTCCTTTTTCTATACTGGGATAAAAAAAACTCAGGATCTTTTTTTTTTCTCAGGCTTCTCAAATAAAACACCCTGTACAAAACACCCAGAATACTTTATTTCCATCAGAAATGTATCTTAATTGTTGAGGGAAGTCATTAAATAATAGCAATAACGTTTTTTTATTCATTGCTGTTAAAAACCAGTAACAAAATGAAAACAAATTTCAATTGAAACTCACAAATTTACAATAGATGTTTGAATAATCTTCCATTTTGAGTTATGCATAAATGCAGTCTATTAACAATTTCCCTTTGAACTTCAATGAAAGTCGATCTTGTAATAGACCAAAAAACTTCTCTAAGTCTATTCTTCATGTCTTCTGATGTCATTTGTTTCTATCGATGAACTTCTTCTTTAACATATCCCCATAGATAGAAATCTAGGGACTTGAGGTCTGAGGATCGTGCTGGCCAGTGAATGGGTCTATCTCTTCCAATCTATGTATTCGCACTCCATCTGTTCAAAACCCTTACCTGATTTTAGTTGTGGGCAGGCGTACCACCATGTTGGTACATTCTCCAACAAATTTCATAAAGTATTTTGGAGGAAATCTCTATAAATTACAGAGGCCCATCAAAGAAATATGGTCCTATGACTCTACAACTCTTTCAAGAAACATTTTTTTATATCTCTAATAGGAAAGTAGATATCGTCTACCACCAATCGTTGATACACCCTGTATCATCAGATTCATTGCTATCACGGTCTTGAATATAGTGTCTTTTAGGTATATATTTATTGAAAAAACTGCCAAATTTCTGTAATACGAGACATCTGAATTTTTTCCTTATTTGATAAGTATTACCAATTTTGGTACTTTTCAGTAATCTGTATATTTTAGGGATCCACTCCCGGCCCGTCTGAAAATAATGCCGAGGAATTACAAGATGAAAATTTCGAACCCGATTTTCCCAAAGATAAATTAGCCTCCTTAGATGATAAGATATCGAACTTACGATGGGTCGTACCGGTACTAGCCGATCAAGAACTCGAATGCCTTCTGAAAGCATCCATAGACTTGGCAAGAAAAAATCTCGATACAAAGTCGGAGGCTTGCCAAAGATTTTTCCGTGAAGGATTGACGGTGTCTTTCACGAAGATATTAACAGATGATGCCGTATCGAGTTGGAAACCTAATATTCACGCCTGCATCAATCAGAATTGTTTGAAACTCATCGAATTATGCGTCGTGAAGCTGCCGCACGACTGGTTCCCTCTTCTAGATCTCCTAGCAATGGTCCTCAATCCCAACAATAAGTTCCATAGTTTCAATTCATCCCGGCCAAGTGAGACGGCAGGTCCTACCTCAAACTTGTCCGAAGAGGAGCTTTTTGCCCGACCTTCTAGCGACCTTCGGAACCCCAGAGGCTGGCTAGTTGACTTGATTAACAAATTCGGGGAATTGGGAGGTTTTCAGGCACTTCTAGATAGATTTCAGTCGGGCAAGAATCTAAGCGTCTCCGTGGTTTTTGCTTTGGCTAGACCTTTTGGCTTGTGTTACGAATTCCTAACTACACATACCATCAACAAATATATTCTACCTATTCTGGTGAGTACTATAAAAATGATTATTTCTTTACTATCATCATCATTACTGTATTCTAGTACTAAGAGAGAGAGAGAGAGAAATACATTTATTGTCCTAAGAAAGAGTTCTTGTTGACAAACGATTATGAACTATGTCAAAATAGTATTAAAGTAATTCCTAAAAGCTCATTTATATAAAATAGGATGTCAAACACATTTTTACGAAACAAATGTTATACAATTTGAAATTACTTACTGTTTCAAGAATGAATAGAGATATTATTGCCAGAATTCGTTGTTCAATGAATAATGGTTTGCAGTGATCTTGGAACTTTGCCCTGCACATACCGGACAGCTCGCTTCTATAAAACGAAAACAATCTGCAGCATGCTTTTGTTGCATACTCCCCAGAAGACAATACCATATCTTATATGTGCATTCACAAAGGCAAAGTACGCAAATCTTGCAAAAGTTCTACCCAGTTTCTTCGAAACTGACTTCACTACAAAGCAGCCAGATGCAAGTTTTTATTCAACTTGATAATATGATTCTCAAATTTAAGCTTATTATCAATATGAAGTCCTAAGAATTTGGTGGACAATTTCATCTCGAGAATGTTGTTATTCAAACTAAGAGGTCGGAGTTCAAATTTGAAGTTGAGGAGATGGGTTTTATCAAAGTTTAAAGAAAGTTTATTTGAGTCGCACCAGCTCTTAATTTTTTCCATGTCTACAATGGCATCTTGAGCTAGTTTTGTAGGATCTTTTTCCTGCCACAGCAACATTGTGTCGTCTGCAAATAATGTGATGCTAGCAGTTAGGTCCAGTTGTGTTATAAAATTAATATACAATAGAAACAAGATAGGTCCTAGGATGGAACCTTGAGGGAAACCTGCTTTGATTTCTCCTATGTTTGAGTCGGTTGAGAGTCTTACAATTTGCTTTCGATGCAATAAGAACAATTCAAACCATCTAATGCTTCTGTGCTCAAAACCATAATGTTTCAGCTTCCGCAGTAAGAAGTCACAGAATACAGCTGCTGAATAGGCACCAGAATTCATATCACCATAAATCTTTAATTTTATTCTTTATAATATGTAACAATACTTTATATATTTATGCAGTTCAGGAAAGAGATAGGTCTATAGTTTTCAATTTTAAAAATGTTTTTGTGTATTAGGATGCTTATTTGAAATAAATATATTATTACTGTATTATTATTATTATTAGATTTCGTTGTCTCCTTTCTTATATATTGGTGTTACAATTTTTTCATTCTTTAGGTATTTTCCCTTTCAACCGTATCTGTGTTTTTAATCAGTACATCTAATCATGTATTTCTTGTCTTACAAATTTCATTTGAAAAGGAAATAATCTTTTTTAGGAAATGATTCCCGGTATACTTGGCAAATTGACTGATGATGAGCTGAAGAGGGAAGCAAAAAATGAGCAAAAAAGCGATATAGTCTCAGCTATTATAAAAGCGTCAAAAAATTTGGCGTCAAGAGTACCAAATCAGGAAGAACTAATAAGAACTTTGGAGGGATTTAGACTGACCATGATTCTTCGGCAGTTGCAGATATCAAGTTTTAATGGAAAAATGAATGCCCTTAATGAAATCAATAAAGTAATATCAAGTGTTACATATTATCCAAACAGACACCATGGTATGGATGAAGAAGAATATTTAACACCGGAAAGGATGGCAGTAAGTGATTTTTTGACTATGCTGTCAGATATATAGAGTTTGTGCATTCTTTATTTTTTCCAAGAAACTATTGTCGGATATGTTAGGAAAGCCAATAATTCAAACTAAGCATGGACAAATTGAAAATAAAAAAATTAGTGAATCGGTAAATCTGAAATAAGAAATGTTGAAAAAAAACTATGAATTTTATATCGAATTCAGATGTTTATATATACAGTGTGACCCATTTTTAATGGAATTACCCCCCTAAAATTTGAAGTTGTAAACCGATTTCAATAATTTTTTTTTGAAATATCAACTACTAAAATGTCTACCTTGGGACAAAATTTGAAATGTTTATTAAAGTTTCAGGGCATACTACGATATTTTTTTTTATTCGAAAATTTGGATTTTTTATTAGCGATTTTTTTATTGAATTTATGGATTTATTTTATTGGATTCAGAGTGCCTCTAAACAGGTGTGACCAAAATTTCATGAAGAAATATTCAGTATTAACAAAGTTATGACAACTCAAAAATTCGAATACTCGCACAGCTAACAGTCACAAAAAACACCCTATATCAACAGATATAGCCATGAGAATATTTTTTTTATGATTTCAACAATAAAGTGCCGCCAGATAAAAAAACAAATAGCGTAAATATTTTTAATGAAAATAACGGAATTGCATTCAAGTTTTTACGCAAATTAACTAAAACTAAGACCTGATATTTCAATTTAAATCTTAGTTGCCATGGAAATGATATTACAGTTTGACACTTGTGAAAGATTGAAGGGTATTTTTGGGAAAGAAAGTTTTTGGCTTTCTACTACTCCATCTTGATACAAAAAAAAAGGAAGAGGGAATCTTCCAAAGAAAGGAAGGAAGTAAT